>JAOTQG010108442.1:0-12305 GCA_025631175.1 Iris virginica
AATTTTGAACAAGAATCCGTAATTAAATTTTAATTTCGAATTATAGATTATGAGATATTTTATTTTAAAATAAATCATATTTTTAAAGGAAAGAGAAAATCTGATACTTACATAAGTATTCTTGTACTTCTACTTTATTAAAATTTACCACTAATTTTTATTAACCATTCAAATATTTAGATCTAAGGGCTCTTAAAGATTCTTAAGTTCTCAATTCATTTGTGATTCTCATTTGATCACCTACCTCTCTCTCTATATATTTATATATATATGTAATCCCTCCTTCCCAAAAACAATTTCTTATTTAATTTTTTGATCAATTAAACTTTTACCGAATATTTAAAAAGATATTATAAAAATAATTACTTATTATTTACCTAATAATTTCGTAATAACTATATTTATTGTTTTATAATATTCGATAGATGTTTTTAAATATTTCACCAAAGATGAATCTATTTGATCAAAAAATCAAAATAAAAAAATGGAACCGAAAGATTATTTATTATATTTTAAATTTTCGAACTTCTCTCATCAAAATATTATTAAATAGACGGTCAACAATAATTTTTAATTTTATAATAAAAAGAAAAAATTTCTAACTATTTCATCAAAATCAACTTAATTAATCAAAAAATATTAAATTGTCGGGCGCTTAAATTAGATTCCTTTTGTGGATGGGTGGTGAAAGTGAGTACAACTCAGTGACTCACAACATCAAGCAAACTACAATTTGCGTATAAGACTTTAGCTTGTGCGGGTCGCTATTCCAAGCCAAACAGTAGCATGAGTGATGTTATCAAACAAGAAGGTACGGTCTAGTGATAAACGTCTCCTCGTTCGAATCACGATGAAAATAGGTGAGAAACCACTAACAATCCTCGTTATTAAGAAGAAGAAAAAAGAAATAATGATGTTACCAACCAACTTATATGACCCAAAAGGGTCTTGTTTTGCCTATCAATGCATAGGATCGTCACAATGTGCTACCCACTCATTTTCGAAGGGTGAACCTGGGATGTTATTATCCCCCCGCCATTTTGAAGGCTCTCAAAATGGGTAAACCTTTAGACTCTTAGAGTGCATTTTTGCCACACCAGAACTCTACATAGAAACTTATAGAAACATCTGTTTTCCTGCTGAAATACAACTTTGAATCTAGATGAAAGCACCCTTAAAAACTTGTATGCAGTCCTCTTAACTAATCTATACTATCACATAACTTATTTATTTTAAAATAAAATGGAATCTGACATCGCCCAGCCCTAACTTGGTGAAAAATGAACCAAGTACAGGAGCTATACAAGGACTTATGGTGGACCATATATGGAACATAAAGATTGAAAGCATGAGCGAAAATACTTGATCAAATTAGCAACGTGACTAACTGCTTCCGCGTGCATCATGCATAGCATAAGCTGCCAAGATGGAAGACTTTATGCTGATGCTGATCTACCTCTGTATCAATTGATACATACTTCTATGGAATTTAGAGAGGATATCTAATCCAGCAAATCGTTCAAGAATTATGTGATTCTCCCATGCATCACTGATTTATAAAGTTTTCCAACTATCGGTGCTGGTATGACTTCTTAACAACATGCTACCCTCTTTTGTTAAAAAGTACCCAGTGCGAAATCAGTCTCTTGGAGCATCAACTTTTTTTCTGCTACTACCTATGTCCTACAATCAGTAGTTTCTGGGAATCCTTCATCAAATAATATTATGTGAAACTGTATTTGAGAAAAAATAGGTAAATATCGGAAAGTAAGTTTCGGAGAGAGCCATAGAGGGAGGAAAACGAAAAGGAGGAATGCAGCGTAAACACGCCAAGTAAGATGTGCATAGTACCAAATAGACTCCTCATCCTGAATAGATAGATACTCCCCCTCCATACAAAATGAAATGTCCATTTTGAGTTTTAATGGAAATTAAGAAATTTTACCTCAAGCAATCTTGGTGGCAGATGCGAATAATCACCACCAACGCTATTGCATTGCAAGTGGACAACGAAACATGAGTCATAAAGGTGAATTTAGTAACTTCACTAAAAACTGGACACTCATTTGGTGACAGAGGGGGGAGTAGAGATACACCCTTTGAATGCATGGCACTTACCAGCAAGAACGTTTTTGAAGTGGAATAGTGTGGTCGTATGTAACAAGGACTCAGGTATGTTGTGCAGTCGAGTTGGGGCGGTTCAACACGGGGATTGGGAAACAGTCAAACCTTGTATCAGAGGTGTGGTCACCCCAAACAATTGCTCAAAACAAGATCCGTGAAGGCCCTGTCCCAGAAGGTTTATTCTACACAAATGTCTTACCTAGCTGTCAAGTTTTAGACGAATAACGGTAAGGCGAGCAGACACAAAGTCAAGGATCTACACTTCACTTGACAGTCAATCATGGTTGTCACATGAACTAATCTTGCTAATGCAAAGTGCTTAGAAATGTGTTCAAATTGCTCACTGCACAACCACAGCAAGATGGACATATTTTAAAGCAAGGACCTATTCTTAACTATATGCTGCCCCCTCTTTTCTAAACAAAAATTCACTACTGCTATGACCACAAAAACACAAGTATTTTCTATCTTCCAACTATAAACCACAACAAGTGCTAAACTATACCTCATAACTCACTCCTTCCAGTTGTAGAAGAGTACCGTAAAGAAATATCTTTCAAAACTTGTATGAAACCCTTCAAATCATTTCCACCCACTTCTAGGCAGTCCCTTAGCAAGTCACCTTCAACTACTTCTTGTTGGAGTGTCTCAATTACTTCCCTTAATGGACCCTGCATTAGCAACACATAAGGGTAGTCACAATTTGTTAAATTTCCTTTTATAAGGGTATTCTTTTCCTTCCTCATCTTTCTTGGTAATTTCATTACGTTAGAACCACTTCAAGAATGAGAAGAAACCAAATGAAATGAAACATAAATTATGTATTTAACTGCAAATAGATATCTGTAAGTGTTCATTGCATTTTATTACTGGGATACATGCTCGAACTCCAACAAGAAACAGCTCTCATTCCCTTGTGCAGAATCAAGATCCTAAGAGCAACTCCAACTGAGCTCTATCCCCAGCAACATTTGCTCCAACTGTGGCTATCCCAGCAACATTCCCTCCACTATCCACTATTCAGCACCAAAAATAGTGCGGAGCAAATTCAACGCTAATGGAAAGTGTTCAATTAGGAACCACAATTAAATTAGGAAATTTAGGAATCATTTTCAACCCTAGGATCAAATAAATTGAGTGGACATGATTAAACTCGGTTTTTCTTCTCATTAATGGCACTTTCGTAATTAACTGTAACTTCAAGGTCCTTATATTAGGTAAATACAACAGTATTTAAAGTTTAAAAAAAAGAGTTTTTCCCCTCTAAACCCTTCTCTCTCCTCTGAAAACCCTAGGCGATTAGGCTTCCGCCGTTCGCCACCGTCGCCGCGTCGTCGCCTCTCATCTTCTCCGTCATTGCCTCGCCGTTTGTCAGTCGTCTTCCATCAAGTAGATTGTCGTTTGTGTAGTCGTTGCTTTTCTGTCCTCCGTTATCGGCGACGAGGATTCTTTAGGTCATTTTCCACCGTTGTTGTGGATTCCTTGCGCCTAGTTGCCTCTCCTTTGCGTCATTGCCTCATCAATAGTCTCCGTTGTTTCGTCATTGGTAAATCCAATAATTACAAGTTGATACGGTGTGTGCAACATGAAGGCTTGGCCAACTATTTGGCCAAGGATCTTGCTGCCTGGGAGCCACTTAAGAAATGCAAAGAGGATCGTTTCCATTGGAAGGGCAGCGGGGGCGACGGTGGGAGTGGCAGTGACAAAGGCAACGACAACGACAATGACAAAGGTGGGAGAGAAGTGAATGTGTAATAGATTGCTCTCTTGTTTGGTTTCCTTTCTATGTGTTCTTTTCATGTTTCTTTTTCATGTCTGTAATAAATTGGTGTAGTTTGTATGGATGTGCTTGTTTGGTGTATTATTTGTGTACTTTGTTTTTATTGTTCCAAATTGAATCAAATGAAGTAGTTTTCAATGTAAATTGCAGCCTTAATTTCGAACATAAATAGAGGAAATTCTTCGATCAACAACTAGAGAATAACAAGGAAAAAATATGATACAACGATTAAAATCTAGCATACAGGATTATCACGTAAGTTATTTTTCATTTTGTACATGAATACAATAAGTGATTTGAAATAAATTTAAAACCCTACCATCCACCTGCGTTATAGGACAAAACTACATGCAAGATTACATAAAAGTACATGCATTATAGAGTCACATGCTACTAGGATACAAAACACATAATTGGAAACTTTTAAGAGGACAGCTGCAAAAATGCATTGTAGGTCCTCATGCATTGTGGGACAAAATCACATACTCACATGCATCGTAGGACAAAAGCTTTAGTTGGACTCATTAGGGTTTATTAGAATTTATTAAGATTATTAGGGTTGAGAAGGCTCATTAGGGTTTAGTAGGCCCTTTAAGTATTACTGGGGTCATTAGGGTATAGTCGAGTTAGTAGACTCATGAGGGTCTATTAGGATTAATTAGGGTTAGTTAGGATTAATTAAGGTTTATTGGGGTTAATTAGGGTATAGGGTTTAATTAGGGTTTATTAGGCTACAAGAATACATGAACACATAATTGGGATACTTTCATTATAGAGTCACATGCTACTAAGATACAAAACACATACCTAAGAAACGAACTGTTTCAAAGGATCCTGCTGCAGAATGCTACAAGGACATAGAGAAAATCACATGGAACATAGGATAAAATCCACTATTACAACGAGAAATCATGTTATCCACATGCATTATAGGAGAAAATTACATGCAACACTCATAGTGAAAAACACAACACAAACTAACTTCCCTTAAAATTGGGCAGGATACAATCAAACCCAAATAGGTACATCAATGTCAACTAGGTTACATTTGCTGTTAAAAACTAGCAGCAAACCAAAATGATGTATATTGTATAGATCTTCACCCTTTTAAACTAGCCTTCGAATCAGAATGATGTATGTTATATAGATATATTTAGCCTTAAAAACTAGGTTACAAATCAATTTGCTCTAAAAAACTTATCTACGATTAAAATCATTTACTCTTCTTTAGTTTTGCTTCTTTTGTCTAACATACTAAAAAATATAAATAGGATACTAGAAAGCAGAACTAGGATACAAGAAAATAAAAGTTGATTCAAAATCACAACAGTAATCACATCATCAATCAAACCTTCAACAATAACTATAAATACATTAACTATGCAGGTCAATGCAATTCCTACAACTATAATTTTAATGCTATAGTCAAAGCTTAGTAAATTGAGTAAGGTATGTTTTTCAATGTTCCAATGAAAGCCATTACTTCAACAATAAATACAAATCCTACTATCTTGCATTACAGTCTCCTATATAAAGCTGTTAACCTTAAAATATTTTCATTCATTCACACACACACACACAAAAAGGAAAAGAAAAAAAAATGAAACAATCTAAACGTGACAAGCGAAAGCAGGTGTGCAAGTAGAAGCAGGGGCAAAAATGTTAAGATTGAAATAAAAGAAGAGGGAATCAATCTCAACATTGCAACTGTAAGCAGGAGTACAAGTTGAAGCAGAGGTCAAAATGTTATAATCGAACCAAAAGAAGAAGTAATTGAATCTACAAAAGCAGATCCAATTCTTGCTGCTTTTGATCTTAACTTATCCGGAATCATTCCGGAACTATTTGCCGAAATGCTCTACAAACTAGAGAAATGCAAATTTAAATAGCAAAACGATTCAGGTAACATCACTTGTCCATTCTGTGATATACAACCACTCAATCTTTTTTCGAATTAGTCTCTTAAAGTTCATGCACTAGATGAAAGTTATCAGACGAAGAAGACATGGAGTGTGGATTAATAGAGGCACACATTGCACTTTATATATTCATCAAGGATGGGTGTAAACTTATTGATTAGATTAGTGTTTTTGGAATGTTTATTGCAGTGTTGTATGAGCTCAAAGTGTTATGTAAAATCAATTGTTATTTGATAATTCAATATTTTCATGTAATGGTCAAACTATTTATTTGATGGACTAAATTGTTAGATTAATTTTTTTTTTATTACAAAATATCGGGGGCGCTGCCCCCGAACTCTCGTAATAATTTATCATTTCAGAAAAATGCAAGATTGAAGGATACAAGAAATCAGAAGTAGGATACTAAAAAACAGATTTAAAATTTCAAATAGAAGAAGCATAGGGCGGCGCTTGTATCTTTTATTGGTTTCTTCTTATGCGCTATCGTCAACAAGGTAGATTGATGGACTCTTCAAGTTGTATACCACGATAATAGTGCAATGAGTAGAATATTGGGAAGAATAACTACCAAGAATTTTAAAGTAATTAAAAATGAAAAAATATATATATAAAAATAATATATAGTACAAGGGAAGGGAGTTTTCAATTTTTGTTAGTAACAGGTCAACAACTTTTAAGTCTAGGTCAGAATACTTTTTCATATGGGTGTCCATGTTTCTATAAAAATTCGCAAAACTCACGGATAAGTTTCTTTGTTTAAATTCTGTGAAATTACTCTGCAATAAACCATAGTTTTTGTAAGCAAGTTTAGATGCAAATATAAAAGGTAGGTTAAGAAACAGTTTATCATTATATTTTTTCAGTGGTTGCACAATGTAAGTTCTTACGGTTGTTTCAACTATGATGAAATGCCGTGGCGGGGATGAAGGTGATTTGACTTTTTCATTGACATTGTGTATGTGAGATGGAACTTTGCAACCTTTTAAAGTCCCTTTTTCTTTTAGTTTTCCTCTTCTGCTTCCTTTTCTTTTCTTTTCCATTCTCATTTTCCTTTTCATCTTCACTTTGAAATTCAGTACACTTGTCATTGTCACTTTCAGCATCACCTTCTTTATTTTCTCCTTCTCTTTTTTCAATTAGAGAAGCAGCTGCATCTAGTAGGTCTAATTGATTAGTATTGTTTGATTTTTGAACATTGTGTTCTTCCACGGTAGGCCTTTCTTCTATCTTGTACAAAGAAAATCTATTAGCCAAGAATACACGAATTTGTATATAGGATACAAGAAAATCACATACTTAATTAATAATAATGATACAAGGATATCACGAAGGATACTAAGATTAGATATATAGGTTATGATACAAAAATTTACCACTTAGATAGAAGTTTTTATATACATGACACAAAAATGATAAAAATGTATTGGATGCAGACATTCCTTATGTAGGATACATGATATCCTACTCTCTAATCAAAACACTTATGGATGATCAACTTTTTCACCTTCAGTTTTAAGAACATCTTCTCTTCCAATGGCTTCTATGTTGACAGTTTCATCACTTATTGGTTCACAAGCATTGGCCAAAAGAAGAGTTTCTTCTATTTCATGCATCAATTATGTTGGAGCCTAGTTTTTGGGTGTCAGCAGTATTCTTTGCCCCGAATTCCCTTCCTTCGGCTGAGAGGGCTGCAAGCTGTGATCCGGTCACATCTTCAAAGGGATCGAACATTTTTTGTTGCATTGATCGGTCGTTTTGTGCAGCAGGAACTTTTTGTCTTGCCCCGTACTCATCACCCAGTCTATCAATTTCTGTCCACTCCTTGGGGTTGATGGATTAAAGGATGATTTGGGTTGGCAGGTGGAGGGACATGGGTTGACCGACTGTGTATGTGGATTTTGAATGGGGGCATCCTCCCTAGTGGCATAGTCGCAATAAGGGGCGATGGAAGGTTTGGTTCTGATGCTGGCTCTGTTTGGGGATTGTCAATGGGCGGAGCTTGTTGACTTTCATATGAACATATTAAAATTTGGGTGAGATTGATTTCATCTTCAAAACTTTCGTTTGACTCAGATGAATCTTCAATTTGGATCCCATCTTCAAAACTTGATATGCCATGGGCATATTCCTGGCCGTTAAAAGGGCTGCCCAAGCTACGGTTTGCAACTTCCACCTCTTGCTCCTTTTCTTTTTCATTATTTTAGTCATTTCCTTGCCAAATCCATGCTTGGAACCGGTGATTTGGACTTCAGCTTTTTTGCCTTTGTTGCAGTCATAAACTCAAAATTTATGATGGATGACATAGCTCTTTGTTCCGAACTCGTAGATCAAGATACATTTCATCATAGCTCCTCTTTAATTGTTTGAGCTCAAAAAGTTTATTCCGCAAATTATTAGCACAAGCTTTAAATTCCTCAACTTTATCAACAACCTGCATTTATTTTTGAATAACAAATCACATTAGAAAAATGTAGGGAACAAATGTCAAAGTCCGCTCCATTTCCTTCGGATGAGGAATTCAGTAGTCAAACCACCCGGGCTTAAGCTTTCGTCAATTCTAGGTAATCTTGTTTGTGAGAAGTCTTTCCCTCTCAGGAAAGGGGTTTACTAACTTGACCGAGAGGGAAAGGGGTGACAGAGCAATCAAAAGAAGATACAGCTTTTCGAGTGCAGGGTTCCGTTCAAGGATCGTCATGCAAGACGCCTCCCAATCAGCATTCCTGGAACTCCTTTGTGGCTTCCTTGCACTCTTTGGTTTGTTGGGTTTGAACTTATTTAATGTATGACATTTGTTTCATACATTTTTCTAATGTGCTTTGTTATTCAAAAATAAATGCAGGTTGTTGATAAGTTGAGGAATTTAAAGCTTGTGCCAATAATTTGCTGAAGAAACTTTCTGAGCTCAAACAATTGAAGAGGAGCTATAATGAAATGTAATTTGATCTACAAGTTCGGAACAAAGAGTTGGATGACATTGAATTTACAAATTGTGAGTTTATTACTGCAACAAAGGCAAAAAAGCAGAAGTCCAAATCACATGTTCTAAGCATGGATTTGGACAAAGAAATGGCTCAACTTGACAAGCAGCAAAATAATGAAAAAGAAAAGAAGCAAGAGGTGGAAGTTGCAAACCCTAACCTGTTCAAATATGCCCAAGGCATATCAAGTTTTGAAGATGAGATCCAAATTGAAGATTCATCTGAGCCAAACGAAAGTTTTGAAGATGAAATCAACCTCACCCAAATTTTAATATGTTCATATGAAAGAAAGAAAGCTGCGCCCATTGACAATCCCCCAAGCAGAGCCAACATCAGAACCAAACATTCCATTGCGCCTTATTGCAACTATGCCACTAGATACTCAGAAGGATGCCCCCGTTCAAAAGCCTGATACAGTCGACCCATGTCCCTCCACCTACCAACCCAAATCATCCTTTAATCCATCAACCCAAAAATGGATAGAAATTGATAGACCGGGTGATGAGTACTAGGCAAAACAAAAAGTTCTTGTTGCACAAAACGGCCAATCGGTGCAACAAAAATTGTTCGATCCTTTTGAAGATGTGACTGAATCACAGCTTGCGGCCCTCTCAGCGAACAGCCCTCTCAGCGAATTCTGAGCAAAGAAGAATACCGTTGACGCCCAAAAGTTGGCTCCAACAGAATTGATGCATGAAATAGAAGAAGAAACGCTTCTTTTGGCCAATGCTTGTGAACAAATAAGTGATGAACAAATAAGTGATGAAACTGTAAACATAAAAGCCATTGAAAGAGAAGTCGTTCGTGAAACTAAAGTTGAAAAGTTGATCATCTTTTGATTAGAGAGTAGGAAATCATGTATAATATATAAGGAATGTCTGCATCCAATACATTTTTATCGTTTTTGTGTCATATTTATAAAAACTTGTATCTAAGTAGTAATTTTTTGTACCATAGCCTATCTATCTATTCTTAGTATCCATCGTAATATCCTTATATCATTGTTATTAATTAAGTATGTGATTTTCTTGTATCATATATACAAATTCGTGTATCCTTAGCTAATAGCTTTTCTTTGTACAGCAATAGAAAAAGGGCCTACTGTGGAAGAACACAATTTGCAAAAATCAAGCAATACTAATCAATTAGATCTACTAGATGCAGCTGCAACTCTAATTGAAAAAAGAGAAGGAGAAAATAAAAAAGGTGAAGCTGAAAGTGACAATGATGATAGTAAGTGTGCTAAATTTCAAATTGAAGATGAAAAGGAAAAAGAGAATGGAAAAGAAAAGAAAAATAAGCAGAAAAGATAAATGAAAAGGAAAACCAAAAGAAAAAGCGGCTTAAAAAGGTTGCGAAAGTTCCATCTTAACCTAGTTGCAGCTTGCAGCTATCATGGGCTGAATCGCAATAGAAACGTAAGAGCCAATTGTATGTATCTCAAAGGTCACCGCATAGGATAGAGTGATTGACATAAATGCTCCGGGTACAAAGGATGAGAGAGGGTTATTCAGATGGCCAAGCTACAACAATGATTCTCAATAGTAAGTAATTCTTGTATCCGAGCTATAATATCTTGTATCCTTCTAGTAATCTTAGTATAAATTCAAGCTCTTATATCCTAAGACTCACTTCTTGCTGCCTTGGATTTTATGCAGTGATGTTGTCTTTTCTGCAGCGTCCGACATAGTTGAAAACACCGATGAAAACTTTGCGACGATAATGTACGATACATATGTGGACTCGATGGTTGTTGATAGCTGGGTTCATATACTCAATGTAAATGAAAATTTCAAATCACATTCATCCCCGCTACGGCATTTCATCATGGTTGAAACAACCGTAAGAACTTACATTATGCAACCATTGTAAAAAGTTAATGATTAACTGCCTCTTACATTTGTATCTAAATTTACTTACAAAAACTATGATTTATTGCAGAATAAGTTCACAGAATTTAAACAAAGAAACTTCTCCGTGAGTTATGCGAATTTTTACACAAACATGGACACTCATATGGAAAAGTATTCTTGCCTAGACTTAAAAGCTATTGACCTGGTACTAATAAAAACAGAACACTCCCTTCCCTTATACTATATATATTTTTTCATTTCTAATTACTTTAAAACTCTTGATAGTTCTTCTTCCCACTATTCTGCTCATTGCACTATTATCTCGTGGTATACAACTTGAAAAGTCCATCAATCTACCTGATTGACAATAGTGCAGAAGACGAAACAATATGAGCACTGCCCTATGCTTCTTGTAAGTGAAATTCTACTTCTGTTTTCCAGTATCCTACTTCTGATTTCTTCTATCCTATAATCTTGCATTTTTCTAAAATGATGAATTGTTACGGGGGTTCGGGAGCAGCGTTTCCAATATTTATAATTTTAAAAAAAATTAATTTACCAATTTGGTCCATCAAATCAATAGTTTGACCATTACATGAAAATATTGAATTATCAAATAACAATTGATTTTACATAACACTTGAGCTCAAATAGCACTGCAATAAACATTCCAAGAACACTAATCTAATTAATAAGTTTACACCCACTCTTGATGAATATATAAAGTGCAATGTGTGCCTCCATTAATGCACACGTCTTCTTCGTCAAACAGCTTTCTAGCCTCCTCCCGTGCATGAACTTTAAGAGACTCATTCGAAGAAAAATTGAGTGGTTGTATATCACAGAATGGATAAGTGATGCTACTGAATCATTTTGCAGTTTAATTTTTCCTTTCTCTAGTTTGTAGAGCATTTAAGCAAATAGTCCTCAAATGATTTCGGATGAGTTAAAATCAAAAGCAAGATTTACTTTTGTAGATTCAATTGCCTCTTCTTTTGGTTCAATCTTAACATTTTGACCCGATTCCACTTGCACCCCCTGCTTACAGTTGCAATGTTTGAGATTGATTTCCTCTTCTTTTATTTCGATCTTAACATTTTTACCCCTGCTTCCACTTGCACACCTATTTCCACTTGCCATGTTCAGATTGTTTTATTTTTTTTTCTTTTCGTTTTTCTGTGTGTATGTGTGTGTCTGTGTGAAATATTTTCAAGTTAACAGCTTTATATAGGAGATTGTAATGCAAGATAGCTGATTTGTATTTATTGTTGAAGTAATGGCTTTCATGGAAACATTGAAACACATACCCTACTCAATTTACTAAGCTTTGACGGAGCATTAAAATTATAGTTGTAGGAATTGCATTGAGCAGAGTAGTTGATGTATTTATGGTTATTATTGAAGGTTTGACCGATGATGTGATTACTGTTGTGATTTTGAATCAACTTCTGTTTTTTTGTATCCTAGTTCTGCTTTTTAGTATCCTATTTATATTTTCTAGTATGTTAGACAAAAATTTTCATGAATTTTCCGGAAATGATTTGGGATGCGTTTAGCACCCAGGTTTCTCACACAAAACATAAAAATCAAACCAAAAACACAAGTTTTTAAAACACATGTTTTCTCTCTCTACCTACTATTTTTACAT
>JAOTQG010108453.1:2843-22853 GCA_025631175.1 Iris virginica
AAAATTTAACCCCCCCCCCCCAAATTTCGACCTACAAAAAAAAAATAGTGATATAAAAAAAGCAAAAAATAAAAAAAAATGATTGTAGAAAAAAATGTGATAAATTAAAATAATTTCAAAGATTATAAATAACAGGATCCACAAATCACAAGCCCTTTGCATTGGTAGACCAAATAATAATGATACACATCTAATAAAATGGAAATGCATTAACTATACCACTTGGTCAACGTTATATTCTTTGACTTCTTTAAGTAGGAGTATATATAAATAAATAAAAAATTTGGAAAAAAAGAAAATATAGAAAAGGGGGTGCTTCCCTCCACATCTATATCCGAACCAAATTCCCTCCTTCTTGCCCTTTAGCTCCCCCTTCCCTCGTTTTCTCCTCTCTCCTCTTCTAACCCCCATTTCTCTCTCTTCCCGCTTTTTTTCATTCCAACTCCTCCCCAAATCAGATCTCACCTCACCCCTTCGATTTCCAAAACCCCAAATTCCAATTCTCACTGTTCCCCAAATTCCCCCCCATCAATTACTCAAGCCCCAAAAAGAGGGTTCATTTTATTGTGGGTTCTTTTCGATCGGTTATAAAAAGAAAATTTGTTTTTAAAGTCGTAAAAATTTGGATGTCATCTGGGAACAAGGAGCAGTCCCAGATCATTCAACAGCCACAGCCACAGCAGCAGCAGCAGCAGCAGACACTGAAGCGGCAGCTGCCTTTCACCTCAATGAAGCCGCCTTTTGGGGATTACCACCGCTTTCCTTCTTCTTCTTCTCCTTCAGTTAGTGCTCCTTCGCAGCAACCTGAAGTTATCATTGCCAAGTCCCCTGTAAGTATTTGTTACTGTTTTCTTCTGGGTTTGTTAGTACTTTTTTTTTTTTTTGTAAATCTTGAAAGAAAAAAATAAAGAGAAACATAGTTCCAATAAAAGGAACCCAAGAACCGTATTCTTCTCCAATTTGAGTTTGACTTTATTATGGATTTTTATTTTCTTGAAATTTTGTTTGTTCATTGAGATCTTGGTAGTTTTTCTGTTGGAAGGCTGTCTTTTTTTAGAGAAGGGCACGGGATTTGATGAAATGATAGAGGTTTGATTTAGAGAGTTTTGGGAAATTTCCTAAATGGCCTTTATGTGATTTTTGTCTTTTCGAGGATATTCATTGACTTTATTGATTGTGTGTATTTCTACTTTTGATGTGGATATGACTGGACTTCTTTTAGTTCTGAGGCATTGGGACCTTGTTTGTAGGATTCTCCACAAATGAATTATTTTCCTACTCTTGAATCCCTTGCCTTGATGTTTAGGGTTTTTCGATTGTATGGTCACGGGTGGGGGGACTTGACTTTTTGGGAAGGTTAACTTGGAAATTGAAAGTAGTCTCCTAGACTCAGTCATGAAAATGGTGGGTTCCAATTGTTGTTTTCCTTTAACACGTACATACATTCTTGTATAAGAATGGGAGAAGAAATTCAATAGTGAAACTGGTGCTATTTGCAATATGAAATCAGACACATAATTTATTACTTGAGGGATCAATTTCGTGCTAGTGTCTGCACTTTACAAACTAGTATGGCAACTAGGTTGCGTAGTTGTTTCCGAGTTGTAATAGATGGGATAAAGTTTGGTTAGATAATTGTACGCTGCGGTTGTGATTTCTGTGGCAATCTCGAGATGTTGGCTGCTTGTTGACTGTCAGTTGGGAAGTTATGGTGAAGATGTATATATTTCCATGTAGGTTAAGGCAATAATTTGGTCATCTGAATTCACAAAATCAACTTCATCTGAAGATTCTAGAGGACCTTTACTTCTATCATCAGTAACTGTGACTTTTACTAGATATATATGTATGGTTTCATAGTACATTCTGTATGTTGTGAGTCGAACTATAATATGGACTTGATTATAGAGCCAATTCTAAAATGCAGAAAATCTTATAGTTTGAGAATACCAACTTCTAGGTTTCCATGTGGTCATGAGTATCTAGAAAGCATAGTTAAACTGATAGGACTATTTCCCAGTTTAGGAGCTGTTTAGCATTGAAATAGACAATAGTAATTTGAGTAAATAGTTGCCTTTACTTCCGAGGTTTTGGTTAAGTGTAAAAATCGTACAGAAAAATACTATTACTGGAGCTTCTATAAATGTATGTTATGGGCAATTGCTTATCTGGCTGTCTAAGTGTTACTATGCTGGTCATTTGAGTTTCATCCTAAGAAGATAAACATCAGGCGTACACAGGAAGAATCCCAACTTACTTTTGCTTCATGTCCTTCATTTGGTGATGCTCTGATATATTCTCTTCTAAATGTTTCCTGTATCAAAAAACTACAAAAGTAGTCTAGGATCTCGAAACAATGAAGCAGCTTGACATTAATAGTTCCTGCAGAGTCAGATGTATTGAAGCTTAAGATTTAGTACGATATCAGTCGTACAAAGTTGTTCTTTTGTTTATTTCTCATCCGTCGTTTTCATTAAAGAGCATATACCTCTATATGCAGCCTGTGGGTATGGTGAGTGTAACATTCTGTTAATCCTTTCAACTGTTGTCGTTATTGCATTTCACGTAAATATACCTATTATCCCTTGTCAAATATTAGAGGATATATATATCAATTTCTGTAACCCATTTCTTGCTAGATTTGTACTTAAAAACAAGTTTGGAATGGTAAACTACATCCTATCAAAATTATAACCCCACTCCTATATGCCTACATGTGTGCAATTTCTCGAATATAAGTACCTTTTAGTGTGTTCCCATCTCACAACTATGGGACATTATAGACAACTGGATTAAAAAAAAAAATTTGAGAAAAAATAAGGTTGTGTTCTCTTGGGTGGTTTAAACCACCCTGGATTTTTGGTTTTTGATTTTTCTCTCTCATTGGTTCCATAGTTTTTCTATCTATCTCTCTTACTTTTTACTTAGAAAAATTCAAAAACCAAATCAATAAATCACCCATCTAAATGTACCCTAAGGGATTATTGTTTTTGACATCCTTAATGGAAGAGATGGAGGGGGAGTACATAAGAAGGCTTACTTTCTTAGCTATAGCCTTTTCTAAAAAAGAAAATACAGCTGATTCATCATTATTTGGAATTCAATGTCAAAGTTTGAGGCTTTTTGCAATCTGGCGTTTGAGATTGCCCGATCCCATTGAAGGTGAGCATTCTTCTTTCCTTTCCTCCTTCCTTCACTCCTTTCTGTATAACACTCCTTCGCTCTTCCTAAATCAATCAGTTCAAGAAAAGAAAAGAAAAGAAAAACGGAGTGGAGTTATGGCCTTACTTCTCTATGGCTTCAACTTAGTTTCAAGATTTTCAGAGATTTTGCTGAGAAGGATATTGAATCTTTGACCTGAAAATAAAGTTTCTCATATTTGGTTACATATATTTTACATGGTGGTTATGAAAGAGTTTTGATGCTCAAAGAAATTTTAAATTTGGTACGTACAATTGAGGTGAAGAGGGGGTCAGTTCACATTGTAAAGGAATTTGACCTATAGATTGACTTTAAGTCTGTCTGATATAAATCATACTCCCTCCGTCCCAAAAGGATCTTTCCGTTGTACATTTTACAATATTAAGGATGAAGTTTTAGATGTACCATTTAAAAATTTCACTAAAATGTTTGCCATATGAGAAATGGGAAAGTGGGAAGATCTTTCCGGGATGGAGGGACTATATATTATTGATACTCATGAGATCTCTATAGAGTTTATTTTGTTGTTCACAAATACAGCTGTAATTCTGCTTCACAGATATTATCAGGCTCAAAAATGTACCTTGAGCCTCTAGACAATCAATTACAGGGCAAAGACCAACTATTTTCCAGTGCGGAAGTTTTGGGTGTCACAACTCCTCCCTTACAGTGTCCTTGCTAAGATCCAAACATAGTTTAAACCCTTGCTATACTAGAGTTGGCCTCTCTGATTATCTTGGAGTTCTCCAATGACAAGGCTGTTAATTGCCAAATAGAGCATCTTTGTCCTTGTGTTTTTTTAGTCAAAGTGCGTTTTTGTATAACTATCTTTTTTCGTTGGTTGTTATTTATTTTTTCTATTTAGGCTTTCTTGTTGGGCTCTACTATAAATTGCTAGGTTACCTAGCGTGGCAAATTTTGAGTTTGAATATATCCCAAAGGTTAGTTTGTATCAAGATTTTCTAGCATAGGACTGAGTAGGTTAGAGTACCATTTTGTATGGACTCTCTTTCCAGTAGCCAGTAAATATCTATTGAGGGAAGTAGTGGAAGGAGTCCTTGGGGGAACCTATCTATTTATTAGAGTATCTTTATGAAGGCATTGTCATCCTAGTCTTTGATCTACTTACAAGCAAGGGACAGAAAATTGAGTAAATGATCTTCAAAAACAAAAGATTATGAAAGAAAAGAAAAAGTATATTAATTATATATGGAGATTCACGCAAGAAAAGTACCCCAACCTGATATTAGTAAGTTAGACTGGACTTCTTGTGCTCATTATCTTTGGTCCTTTTGCAACAAGGACACTAGTGAAATCTTTTTTTGATAAGCAGAATACCAGTGAGAAAATCTTTTGATGGAATTGCATTTCGTCCAAGTAGTTACTGGTTAGTTCATGTTTCTGACGTTTACCATTTCTAATTTATGGATTCTAATACGGAACACTTGTTAGGAGGACCCTTTTCTTTGAGATGGAGTGTCTAACGCCCTTTCACATACTTAGCCCCTTAATCTTGTCTATTTAAGCTATCATTTATGTTTAACATAAGGAGTTGGTAATCATGATCATCACAAGAATTTTGCATTGAATATTTCCATAACTTTTTGAATAATTCTGTTATTGAATTTCAATCAAAATTGGTAATTGGGTTGTAAATGATTGCTTATTAGCCGTTAAAGCGGAAGGGTGAAGCAGTAGAGCTTGAAGCTGAATTCAATATGCAGAACCCTAGTTCTGGATATGCGGAGGTTATTAGTACTCCTGTCCAGGCCCCTGCATCAGGAAAAGTAGGAAAGACACAAAAAGTTCCAAGGACCGCTAAGTGCAATAAAGCTGGGTCCCAAATTCCCGCCACCAATGCTGGTGAGAACTATCATCTGTAAATTTTACTTGGAGACTTTTTTCAACCTTGATATTAATTTTTATTGTTATATTTCTGGTTTACATCACTTTTTTGTATGAAGTGAATAGAAATAGGTAACATGGAAGATTGACATTTTCTATATATTTGTGAGATTTCAGGTTCTCCTTCAGGAAATAGTCTTACTCCAGTTGGTCCATGTCGTTATGATAGCTCTCTCGGTAATACAATTTCTGCCGTTGTTTTTTTTCTTTAATTATCTTCTTCGATTAATTCAATATATCTAAGGAGCTAGATAAAGTACATAGCCGCCACAGTAACATGTTACCGTTTATTGTGATGTCTTTCTCTTCTTATTCAGGCCTCTTAACAAAGAAGTTCATCAATCTCATAAAACAAGCGGAAGATGGTATCCTTGACCTAAATAAGGCCGCTGACACATTAGAGGTGAGTACATTACTGTCGAATTTGCATCTGCACATGATGTGAAGTTCCACTAAATGAAGAGTTTATGTTATTACAGGTGCAGAAGAGGCGGATC
Source organism: Iris virginica (assembly GCA_025631175.1). NCBI lineage: Eukaryota > Viridiplantae > Streptophyta > Magnoliopsida > Asparagales > Iridaceae > Iris > Iris virginica. Next base: position 8,447 of record JAOTQG010108453.1, read on the forward strand.
TATGATATAACAAATGTCCTGGAAGGAATTGGTCTTATAGAAAAGAAGCTTAAGAATAGAATACAGTGGAAGTATGAAAAATCTCATATAAATTTCATAGCGTTGGTGTCAATATCTTGTGAATCTATGTGCAAGTGTGCATGTGTGTGTGTGCCTCCAAGCATGTGCGAGGAAGTGTTTCTCTATCTGAATATACTTCAGCACGTACCACATCAGATTGCTGACAAGTTAATTGATTTACTAGGGGACTTGATGCTTCAGAGCCAGGAGAGTTGGAAGATAATCTTTCTAGCTTACAGGTATGAAAAATGTAAAAGTAGCGCAATTACCATTTTGAGTGCAAGTGTTTAACCATCTTGAAAAATGCATTGCTGGTTGATTATTATCTTTCCTTTATATTGTTGTGGTTTATTATTTTCCGTGGTGTTGAAAGAGCTTCAAATTAGTATTCATCCTTTTACCTGACAATGTTGTCCAATATTCAATCTACATGGAGAAGGATTTACGAGTTGTGACAGCTAACCTATAACCTTCTGCCACCTAAAATTGGGAGGTGTACTCCTATAACAGAGTTAAATAATTATCTTAGGCTCATTGTTTACTATGTCTGTATTTGAGTTTTGTGGCCTATATCCGTCATCTTTATGATTCGTGGTAACATTGGCGATTGTGTTTCCTTATGATATCTTTGCCTATGCAGGCAGAAGTTGCAAACCTTTCTGTGGAAGAGCACAGGTTAGATGAACAAACAAGGTAAAGCTAATGCAGGCTCCCAATGTACTTTCTACAAGATAGAGTTTACACGTGCATCTATGGATAATAGTCTGATGGTTGTATAATTTTCCGTTGTTCCAGAGAGTTGCAGGAACGGTTGAGGGACCTGAGTGAGAATGAAGATAATCAAAAGTAAAGTATTTTCTACTTGCCATCTATGAGTGACCTTTAGCCTCAGTTTCTATACACAATTAACATTACAAACCTGAGTATTAACTTACTCTATAACTCACGTGTCTTGTTCCAAATGGTTATTATTCTAGGTGGCTTTTTGTCACAGAAGAAGATATCAAAGGCCTGCCCTGCTTCCAGGTAATCCTTCTCTTTTGTCAAACAAATGTTCCAAGTATGTTTATTTTAGTTCATGCTTATTCTAATTCCAGTTGGTCCCTTTTTCTAGTAGATTTTACTCAAAGCATCTATTTATTCACTCAGGATGAGACATTGATAGCGATAAAAGCACCACATGGAACTACTCTTGAAGTCCCAGATCCTGATGATGTAAGTTAAAGAATATGACATACTAAGATGATATAGTGCAGCACATGCATGTACCTTATTAGTAGTTTTTGTCCTTTAGCAGACTGTCGATTATCCTCAGAGGCGATACAGGATTGTTCTAAGGAGCACCATGGGACCTATAGATGTTTACCTAGTCAGGTATCTTGTTCTATTCAAAACAATTTTTCATGCACTTTTACTCTGTAATTCCCAATCAGATTTAAAAATTTTGTTTTCTTTTGTTGTTTTTGTTAGTCAATTCGAGGAGAAGTTAGATGAGATCAATCGCGTTGACGCAAACCCAAGCATTCCTTCAACGTCAGGGTTCGTTGAAAATCCAGCAGTAGAGATGCCTGCTGAGGAAAGCAGAGGTAACGAAGTTGAGATGCGGGAACAAGAAGATGCTCGTGCAACAAGCTCAGTTATAAATGCATCAGAGGACTTCGTGAGTGGGATCATGAAGATTGTTCCGAATGTAGATGTGAGTTTAATCTTGTGCATTTTGATAATTATTTCACAATTTTCATAGAGATATATTGTGGGAGAACCTAACCTAACCTAACCAAATCTTGATATTGATCATTCATTATTTCACGTCTTGAGAGTTTTCACTTATAAACGAGAATATCTTAAAACAGAAACTGGAAAACGATCTTTTCATTATTTTATACTGTATTATATTTTATAACCCTCAGAAAGTGGTTCTTTTAATCAAAGAAGAGCTATGAACAGTGGGCTAACACCAAGTTTCTCTCTTGGCCTTTGCAGAGTGATGCAGACTACTGGCTTTTATCAGATGCTGATGTCAGTATCACAGACTTGTGGAGAACAGAGTGTATCCTTCTATATTATAATCCTCTTTTGTTTTGTTCCCTGTTTTTCCTCCCTTCATCACAATATTCCATGCATTATATCTATTTCCCCTGACTCCCGAAAATAGCTGGGGTTGAATGGGATGCATTGAGCTCACTTCATGTTGATGATGACTTTGCAATGGCTAGTGTCAGCACACCACGTCCACAAACTCCCTCTTCCAGTGCTTTAGATGTTCCTTCTGCTGATAATGTTCCAGGTAGGTGAATGACTTTGGTTGGGAAACCTAATTAAAGAGCCTTGGGATGGCTTCGTACCGGAGCTTTTTGGTCCAATGATACAATCCCAAGTCTTACTCTGAATGAAGACAACTTAACGAAACTAGAGTGGGAAGAAAGGGCGGCTGCAGTTGGTTCATTGTGAAGTGTGAAGTATGCACGTTGGCTCTATAGTAATGAGTAAAATGGAATTTAGATAGTCATTTGCAATCGCTCTTGTAAATAAGTATGTTCATATCTTACCCTCTTTTGCGAAGCATGCCTGTTTTTAACCGCAACATGCAGTGCATGCATGTTTTGAAATTCTGTTAAGGTAGGTTGTTATGCTTTCGATCTCTGACTTTTATTTTCAGTGTTGGGAATATGATCCAAAGCCTGAAGTAGCTGTTCTGAATGATCAATGGAGGCCATGCATACACACACCCCAGCTGGAAGGGGCAAAGGTCTAACATGCTCTTTATCTGCAGTTGAACATTTTAACATGCTTTTGGGTGTATCTAGTTGGATGAGGATATAGAAGTTTAGTAGTAATATTAGATTTCCAGTGTTTTTCTGGGATCACTCATGAAATTGATTTGTGAATATGCCAATAGCCCTCCTCATTTTTTTTTGGTGGTGTCCGGTTTCTTCTTGTGTAATGGTGCTCACAAGTTATTCTGCTTTCTCTTTTTATCTTTTGTTGTTTATTGTAAAAAAAAATTGATTTACCCCATGGGGGCATGGTAATAATCCATAAAATAAAATAATTGATTATGTTAAAACTAGTTTCAATGCATTAGGAAGTATATTCAATGAGTTCAAATCATCTGTCCTAAATAGGGTTGAGCAGAAATTTTCAAAAATCATCTCAACCGATTCAATTCAACGTAACTGATGAAAAAAAAACCGAATAAAAAAATTGGGTTAATTTTGGTTTTAAAACTTCTCAAAATAAAAAAATTGGTTGGTTGCGGTTTTTGGATATTTTGTATCCCAAAAATCGAACCGAATCGAGGTTAGGTAAGTGTAGCTATGTAATACTATGAGTATATAGACGATGTATTTTGTTAAATGTTAATATAGGTATAAAAATAAAATTTTCTCTCAAAATGTTGTTAAGTGTCGAGTATAAAAACAAATTTCTCATTTTGCTCAAGTTAGGTGTTTTATACACTTTAAGAAATATTTATTTTCATCTTAAATTATTGTTGGCATTTCAAATTTGTCTATATAGTGTCAATTTTTAGTTAAAAATTCATAAATCAATAAAATTATTGTTCATAAGATATATTCAAAATTTAAATTGTTAGCTGGTCTAAAATTGAAATTTAGCTCAAACTTGACATTTGACTCAAAATGGAAGAAAATGTCAAACCGAAATGAAAATATTGAAATTAATTTTTTTGATTTTATGCGGATTGAGTTGATCATGGTTTGAATATTTCAAGAAATAAGTATTTGGTTTGGTTGCGATTTAGACCGAAAATATGTAAAATCGAATCAAATCGAACCATCAACAATCATAATCCTAATTAGTCTCATTTCTTGTCTCATCCTAAAACTTCATTCTAACTGTTTCAATCTTTATCCTAAATTTAAAATTCTAAATCTTAATTAATCAGTAGGATGGATGTGTGTTGTTCTTAAAGATTATGTGCAGAAGATGAGATAACATTTGAGACAGGATGTTCGAAATTATATTCCATGCATTGGAAAATGTGTACATGACGGATGGTGTTTGTCTTCAATTCAATTTTCAAATTGAAACATTGCAGTATTTTTCTGCTTTTTGAATTCTCAAATAACCACACGTTATGAGCGTTCGTTACTATTAGCCGGTCTATTCAAGTAGTTACAATTTACACATGTATTGGGTCTATATGCAACTTTTGGATACAACATTTTTCATTAGTTATTCAAAAGGACTTATTATAGATGAGGCAAGATCCTCCGTCCCACTTTTTATCCAACTCTCTGTCCCACTACTCACATTGTGATGAAACCTATTATTAGTGAGTCCCACCACAATGTGAGTAGTGGGATAGAGAGTGGAACAGAGGATCCCGGTTCATTATAGATAGATCATCCAAGAACTTGACAATAAACAATGCAAGGATGATACAAATTGAAGGCTGAAGCTCAGCAAACTTTCAACCTCACAACTGAGCAATTTCTAAAGGCATTTACAGACCCAAAAAAGACCTCAGGAATTGTCTCTATCGGTGTGTCACTGAGGAAGAGAAGGGGACGGACATACAGAGAGCGCCACAGATTTAAGGTGATCAAATAATATATGAGTTGAATGGGAACCGAGAAAAATATGACTATGAATAATCATCTCTATACAACATTTACTGAAAGTGGTAGTATTATATCGCGAAATATCATCCAACCTACTTTTCTTTATCAACCTTCTTCCCTATCCAGCTTGCAACAATTGGAGTTAGAGCAACCGTGGGAGGAAATCTTATGGGGGATGCGGCTTTATGGGCAGCATATGCCAATGCAAAAGTCCCCACTTTCTCCCCCGTCTCATTTGCTGATATACCCACCTACAGATAGAGAATAAATACCATATAAGGTGATTCTTTCATTGAGAAGGGAGATTCTCTCTCATCTATATTACACATTAGCTTTACCTTCTGTAGTAATGATTGGACGTCAACACCAGCACTAATGAGAGCATAGCAAAGTGTGAAGGAAATCAAGGACAGTGTGATGGAGGTAGCAAGATATGCTCCTCCATATTTTGTTAAAAGCTCCTTGGCTTGATCCCCTTTTGAGATACTTTTCTCATTTTCTTCCTCACCATCTCCCTTTGATGTAAATATCTGCAATAATAATGGAAATTCAATCATGAGAGTTTTTATTGGAAGATGGTGAGGAGACAAGGAATAGTCACTCAAAAGTCAAACACACTTCTTATCGGTATCTCCTCTGCGTATGATAGAACCATTGCGAATGACCTGATAATAAGCTGTGTAATTCGGTAACTTTCCTTCCCCATCAAAGAGTTTGAGGGTTTCAGTTCATAAATCGAAGGAGAAGCTTCCATCAAACTTAGCAGTGCAATAGCAACTACCTTTAGCACCCCTTAAGCAGGCTTAAATTCGAAAATTCCCACTTTCTGTTTTCCTTGACCACAGGTTTTTGTATTAAAGTACACAGTACACCTGCTTAAATTCTTACTTTCTAAAACCAAGGTAGTATACTGATATGATATTATTTCCATTTGAGATTTTAGGAAGCTAATCTAGTAAAGTTCCAATCATTTCCCATCAGTTGCTTCAAAATTAACAAGAGACCTTCTCTTGACAAACCAAAGAAAAAGGAAATCAAGGAAGGGGAAAAGAGCAGCAAGAAAAGATGGATGAAAAACTGGTAAATGCCATAGCATAAAGGAGAAGGTTAGTGGGGCCTCAAAGAGTATTATCAAGGAGAAGCTTGATGGAAAAAATTTAACAATATTATGACGGCAGAAAGTCGACTGTAAAAGTAGCACCAGGCAGGGCGGAGCCTCTTGAAGACCAAAGGGGGCCATGGCCCCCGTAGTCTTTGAAGTATTTACACTTGTCTCCCCTAAAAGAAATAATTATATATGTAATATTATGCATTGGCCCTCCTCAATTTCAATGTGCTCCTATATATGTCATGTCTTTTCTTTGACTGTCTTTGGGTCTATAGGGTGTGATTATGTATCTATATACTCAATTTAGATCCTAGTATTATTTTTGCTGAGCAGAAATTATAAACTCTACCCTTCATCAATGATAGATTTAACCAGAGTAAGGTTCCATATTCCTTTGACTCCTGATAGGTATTCTAGGTTCACACGGCCTTGCTGCTTTTTTCTTCCCTCTGCTTTCACATGCCTAGGTAGGACCATTCTCATTCCAGCACTCCCTTGTATTTCATATGGAAATCATAGATGAGGTATATAGAGGCTGACATTCCTTAGAGGAGGTGGCTGATGTCTGCACCCTCTTTCTAACGCCATGTTCTTCACAGAGAACATTTACTGGAAGAGCCCATTTAATACAGACCATTTCTTTCGTAACGTTTAAGTCAAGGGTAAAGAGAATGATTCCATTACTTTATGACTTTTCTCACATATTTTTTATTTTTTCCTATCTAAACATTTTAAATAAGAGAGTAATTAGCAAATGAATAATTCTTCCAAATCCTACTAAGGGAACTAGAAGAATTTAATCTCCAGTACTCAAAGAGCTCAAGAATGCGCAACTCCATCCTGATTCTGATGAATGGGAAATTCCCACCAATAATTAAGCTCCAAACAGAAGAACCAAGTAAAGCATGAACGAGATTCCAGTTATCACCACATTTCAAGCAATCCAACCAGGGCTGATTAGCAATTGCAGAGAACCTCTAGACCGAAATTCAAGCCAACCCAAATTGCAACTCCATTCAATTACACCGCATTTACCTTTAAGAATTTAAGCTCCGATGGTTCCTGCCACATATGCAGCATCCCCAACTGGTAGGTGTTCTAACACTTTTAGGTTGAAGGTTCATATGTGCAAGTATAATTTGTTCTCCACAGTACCCAACTTCTACACAACCTAGTCTCCATATCCTTTCACAGCTAAAAATCCCTCAATCTCAATCTCAATCCCAAACACCACATACCCACACTCAATCAAGGCTATCCCATCCACCATGGTTCAATTTGGACGGCATAGCGGCGCCAGAGGAGGTGGATAACGTTTCAGTGCACACAAGCTAGTTCGAGCGTCGAACAAACCACTCAATCTCTAATAGGAATATCAGGGTTGGAGATTTCGAAATATAACTACTGGGATGTTCACAAATTGTTCCAAGTCTTTTCCTATCAAGTGGCAAGATATTGAAAGTATCCATAGAAAGAGAAAAGCGTACCTGCCAGAGACCAGCTTCAAGGCCATATTTCTGGGTGATTTTATCTGGGGAAGACTTGTTTTCGGTCTTAATATCTTCTGCCTTCTCTTTGATAGCTCTGATCCTTGTGCTCCAAATTCCACTCCTCCTGTGCTGCTCAGTTGTACTACAAGCAGTAGTAGCAGTACCCGGACACCAGGAACTACACAATCTGTCTAGTCTTCCATTAGCAGTAGTAGAGAAGGTTGCTTTGTTCTTGAGAATGGGCTGCCATTTAGCAGCAGCTACAGGTGTGGCCATTGCCAGTTCCCAAGCTTATTTCTCTCTCTCCTCTCTCTCCTCTCTCTATCTGGTATCCAATAGAAACACAATCACTTTGATTTATTTTAAAGCAATTTATGCTTGTTTATATTACTTTATTACCCTCCTGGTACTTAATACCTGAAAATTGATATTTTTGGTTGAGATTTTAATTAATAGGAACCTGGTCCTTCTTTAAATAGGAATTTAAAATATTTTTAATCAATTTAATTAAAATTTTACTCATTTTTCTTAAGAACATTAACTTATTTTTGAGTAGTTATAGAATATATTATTGATGATCATAAAATTTTAAATTTAAAAATATGTATCATTTTTAAAAGTTATGTTATAGAAAATAACACACCATTGACATAAAAAAAAAATTCCAATTCCTTTTGTTCGAAAAGATTATACAAGAGTGGCTGAAAGCATAGGGCAACGGGGGACGCCTATGAAAGTATAAACTACCCATTTTCAATTTCGAATAAGATCAACCGTAATTTGACATATTTTTTTTAATTTAATTAAAAATAATTTGAATATACTTATTTTTTTAAAAATAATTATTAGGACACGTGATTAGTATTACGTTTGACCTAATTTTGAAAAAAAAAAGAGTTCTATTTCTCAAACAACATAAGCAAATAAAAATATTAATCCAAAAAATAAGCTTATTTGTAGCAACATTCTGAAGAGCAGGAGTAACAGGGACATTTGGGTAATTATAGGTTATCTAACTCTTGAGAAATCTATGGTCGAGGCAGAGGACAAGTAGCAACCTACAAACAATGAACTTATCTCAACACTTTAGACAGTTGCCTCAATTTTATCCAACTAACCGTAATTAATTTGTATAAAGTTTGATTAATCAAATATTTTATATGGGATTGAAATTTTCTGTCTCATCCTTTCTAATTGCTTTCAAAAATTGACGCATATGTTTAGAATTTAAAATTTTAAGATCATATTTTAAATGATTGAGATGAAATTTTTAGAAAGATAAGATAGAAAATAAGATACCAAATGAAACAGAACATCCGAACTCTTTTATATGGACTTTTGAATCTGAATGAGTTGTGATTTTTAATGGAACTTTTGAATAAGTTTTTTGGTAGTAATTTGTAAACCGTAATTTAAAATTGTTTCAAATTCTTAATATTGACTAAAATCTAATCAACCCTTCTCCCTCGTACATGCATTTCATGTCTACAAATGGTCCATGAATTCACAATGTATTCTATCAATCGTAAAATTCGAATCATATTTCAAAATTAATTTGAATTTTGAGCTGTTTGTATGATTAGTGTGGTTACATTTAGTTTCAATTTAATTCTTTTATTTGAATATTGTTTTGGACTACAATTTTATCTCAATAGTTCATATAAACAAGCTCGAAGGTATCAAAAACAATGACGTAATTGTAGAGTTTGTTGTCACTGTAGGCACCATCACCTTCAAAATATTCACACAGTTCATCGCATATCTCATTGGGAGTCTCATAGTAGACAATCAAGAAAGCGTCGAGTATAGCAGAAGACAGTATGTAAAATGCCGTTCTATCCATCGCGTCAAGTATATTGTCTTTTTCATATTATTCACTATCAGGCTTTGAAATGATCTCACCAGGGGGAATTTGAATGCTGCAATAGAGCAACACCTATAGAGATTTTTGTAGAAAAATGAAACGTGAGTAAAACATTCGAACATTCTCTTCTTCAAGGATCATATATAACTTTTAATCCTTATTTTTCAAAGAGAATCTTTCTTCATCCAACACAAAAACAAAGGAAACATTGAATGATTGTACATAACGAGAGCCATAGAAATTGGCTTTCAAGCTAGGACTGTTTTGTACAAAGCTAGATTTAGATATTACCCCCACTTAACTCAATATTGACTAGAGAAGGGTAAACAAAATCTAATCAACTCTTCTCTCCCTCGTACATGCAATTCATTTCTACCATACGTTTAGGATTTATTCCACCAATCATAAAATTAGTCCGACAATTTTCTAATTTTGTATGGATCAACGCTCAATCGCTTCACAGTCATTTTATTTTAAATTTTAGCATCTTTCGAAAACTAAGTACAAGTCAATACGCTCACTTATTTGGAATAGACAGAGTAATTTAGTTGAATCAAATAGAGATTAGTCAACACCTTATTAACCAAATAAGGGGGTAACCTAATTCTAGACTATTTAGACGAAAAAATGGCAAAGAAAAAAGCAATACTCTTTCTTTTATAAAATATTTAGTCTTAACTTTCAAAATAAGTAGTGATAGGTAATAATGTGTTTTTTACAAATCGCCAAATCATATTTCACAATTAAATTGAATTCAATCCGAGCGATTGTGTGATTTACGTTATTAAGTTTGATTTCATTTTCTTTTATCCGAAGGTTGGTTTGGATTACAATTTTATCTCAACAATTCATATAAACAAGCTTAAAGGTATCAAAATAAGGATTCAGTTGTAGGATTTGTTGTCATTGTAGGCAACATCAATTCCAAATTATTCACGTAGTTCATCTCATTTCTCCTTGACAATGTCACAGTAGATAATCAAGGGAACATCAAGTACAATCGAGTATGTGAGATGCATTTCCGTCGAGCCTATTCTAACCTTCTCATCCGTAAGATCTCGATCTTGAGTTCGTAGCGAGTTCAGTATCATGTCTTCTTCGAAACATTCACTTTCAGGCTTCAGGATGATCTCACTAGCAAGAAAAATCAGAACACCTTCTGAATGTCCTGGTTGAACAATGTCTATAGAAAACTAAGTAGAAAAAAATGAATCGTAATTAAGACATTCTATTGTCCCAATACCACATGTACCTTTTAATCCTTACTTTTCATAAAAAAAGAACATTTCTTCATCCAGCATAGAGGAACAAATGAAGCATTGAATGATTGCACATTACGGAAAGTGATGAAAATTGACTTTCAAGCTGTAGGACTTGTGAAAAATAAATTATTTTACAAGAAGCTAGACTCTGATACCGTTTGGTGATCAAAATCTGATTCTATCTCGTACAGGCATTTCATGTCTACAATGGTCCATGAATTTTGTACAATTGTGGCTACTTTTATAAATTAAGCAGTAATTAACTACTACTTAATTGGTACAAAATTTGTATACACGTTTTGTCCAGATGGTATATGGAACACTCAGGTTATTTGTTCATTTTCTAAAACTAAATATTCATTTTTATCGTTATTACTGAAAATCAACAATAACAGTAATAACAGTAAAATGAATATTTAGTTATAAAAAATAAACAAATAATATATTAAAATAAATATTATATCTCGGATGTTCTTAACTAGGTGCACCTACGTGCTTTATATAATTTGTCCGTTTCGTCAATCAGTTCATTAGACTTTTAATTTTTTTGATTTAGATCACTTATTAATCAATCAAATATTCAAATTTCAAAAGAATGAACAAATTTCATTAATTAAACCAACCACTGGCACTAATCTTCTTTTTCAGTACACTTCTAATCCATACAAGATGCCGGCGTATTTCTCCGGCCCATTCTCTACAAAATAAACATCCCTAATCTTTTGAAAGGCATGCCACGTCAGCAAACTATCCGAACCGGCCTGGTGACACTTTCCGACGACCCGGCTCACTTCAAGCATGCGGGCCACCCGGTCCAACCCTCCGTACAAGCTCCGACAAAACTTCATCAGATGCTTCACGTCGTACACGTTATTCCCGAAAAACACCCTCATGGTTTCCAAGAAGTCACCCAGCTCCCCCGGCAAGTCCCGCCGCGTGAGGATCTTGATCAAGTACCCGAAATCGTACGCGCTGTGAAACGTCACCCAACTCACCGATTCGTTGCAGACGAGTCCGGATGACATCATCAATTCGGCAAATTTCGCCGAGCTCACCCCCTCGGTTACGTTCCGATCAAAATCAATCCCCTGACGTTTCAGCAGGTCGATGGAGTCGGGCGCGTAGGAGTCACGGGAGACATCGAAGTCGCTGAAATTGAACTGCCAGATGAACTTGGACCCACCCAAGTGCGGAAGGTTACCGGAAGCGTCGGTCAAAGTCAAACCCAGCTGGATGAGGTTCAAAGCATCGACGTTTGACTTAAGGAGACTGTAGTGATCGGAACTGCTGCCCCGTTGACTATAATAAGGCCTGGCGGCCGGGTCCACGGAGGAGGATCGGCGGAAGACGACGCCGGGGAATTCGGTGTCCATGGAGATGTAAGGGTAACGATCGATGAAGTCGCGAATCAGTTCGAATTCGGACTCGAGATTGTCGGACCATACTTCCCGAATCGCGATGTTGTTGTTCGTAGGTTCGGGTTTAAATTCAAATTCGGCGGCGATCGACATGATTAGAGTTCGTTCAATAGATCAACCCAATTGGATGCTGATGAAACTCGAAGGAGGAGGGTTTTGGGTTTGGATTGAAATGGAGAAATTGGGGGGGTTGGTTTTATATGGGGAGGGAGAAGGAAGAGAATCAAAGATGGTGCTGGGAAAGAGCCAAGAGGGGAAAGAAAACAAGTGAAATGTGCGTGGTAGGGGTGGGGGCCAGTCCAGGTTCAACGCGTTTTGGGAAATATTTGACTTGGAGAGGAAAGGGACTGACTGAGGAGGAGTGAGAGGAAATAAGACCGGAAGAGGAGTATTATAAAAGTAACGGATGAGAGGGAGGGAGAGGGAGAATTGGTCCTCTCTCTCTCTCTCTTTCTCTCTCTCCTCTCACATTCATTCATGTGGGGAAATTAGATGCAACTGAGCTTACCATTAGTTGTAGGTTGTAGTAGTAGTTAATTGGTACCGTTTTTGTGTCGGCTTGTTCAAAACTTTGAATATATTTGATGTCTATCAGGTTCAGTAGGTTCAGTGTTGAGTGTGAATTGTCTTTTTGAGTTCTTAGCTAGCGTTGAGTGTGAGTTCATTTTTAGGTTTGTATTAGGGTTGAAAATTGGATGGATAAAAATTTAATAACATCTTTCGATTTTGAAAGTATTTATTTTTTTCGTAATTTCAAAAATTTTAAATTCTCAAAAAATTTCAAAATTTTTAAAAATTATAGGTTGCGTTTGTATGGATGATTTATTGATTTGATTTTTTAGTTTTTGTAATTATTATAATAAAAAGTAAGAGAGATAGAGAGAAAATGTGTAGGATCAATGTGAGAAAAAAATTAAAAATCAAAAAATTTGAGTGGAAATCACCAAGGAGAATACAATCATAGATATTTTCAGAAAATTATTTATTGAACAGGTACATCGATAAAAAGTATATAAGACAAACTTATGGTTAAATACATTTAATCCAAACCAACAAATATTTACTACAACTAAATCTAATGATTTATAAACATTCGAAAATATTTTTTCAAAAAATTTATGAAATCCCACTTTTAATTTAGTAGTAATATATTTTTGAATCTGAACAAGTCAAAATAATTTCTTACAATTATTATATGTATAAGAAAAATTATGATTTTTTTTTTCAAACTGAAAAAGTCATACTTACTAAAGTATATTTTATATCATTTTTAAATGTATATTTTGTAAACTTTAATTATAGAATTTTATATACTTGTATCATTTTAAACTATATAAAAAGTTAAAATGTAAAGTAGAAAAAGTAAAAAAATAGTATGAAAATCACGAAAAAATATCATATCATATCATATCAAATCTCTCTATCTCTCTTACTTTATCACTTTAATCATTACAAAATATCATATCAAACCATCAAAAATAACTTCCTGACCTAACTCTAAAAGTTATGCATATGTGGTGACTCTTCACCAATAAATATCATTAGAAGTGTTTATATGCTACACTAGTTTATTGAAATAAAAAGTGTCTATCACTATTTTTGTCATTAATTCTATTATTTCGTTAATTTTACTACATATTATATTTTGTTGCTTAAAAATCAATAATTTGTCTATTATCTTTAGTCAATTAATAATATATTTGAATTAATTGCACACAAAGTATTTATCTAATGGTAATTATCTTGCTTTGAACATGCGAGGTCAATAGTTTGATCCTCTTCATGTTTACTCTTTAATTTATATTTAATCCAGAAATTCAAAATCGAAAATTGGATCGAAATTTCGAATTTTGAGTTTCAAAAATATTTCGAATCAAATTTCTTAATTTTCAAATGTTTTAAAACTGAATCCAATCCTGATTCGAAAAATTTTGGAAAAAATGAAATTTCGAAATTCGAGGTAATAAATTTTGTTCCAAAATCATAAATTTTATGATCGAATTCGATGAATATCAAAAAATTTTGTTCCAACTTGTAATCCTAATTTGGATGAAATATATGTTTCTTTTAGGTTCGATGTTCGTCACAAAAGTGCGTACATTATCAATCTTTGACAAGTTACTATTACTACTTCAAATTAGGAGAATAGTGATTGACTTGTCAATCGTTATTTTGTGACAAATTAGGAGAATATATAACGACTGACTTGTTAATTGTTACTTTGTGACAAATTAGAAGAATAACGACTGATTTTAAAATTAACGACTACGTCAGTCGCTAATAGTAAATTGTTATTTTGCGATCGCTATTAGTGACTGACTTGTTAGTTGCTAAATTAAGTATTACACCAATTGTTCTATTTTACATAATTTTTAAAAAAAGAAATTGTATTTCAATCAATCTTTTTTATATTTTAAAATTATTTTTTGTTAAACGTATTTAATTAAAAAAATATTTCATATGTATATCTTTTAAATATTTGATAATTATATATAGGGATTAGCTAATATCCCCACTAGTTGTAGGAGGTTAGCAATGTCTCCATTTTTTCTTTCCCAAAATGCCCTCACTTTTTAATTTTTAATATTTACTTGGAGGGGTATTAATGTCAAAACCGTG
>JAOTQG010108465.1:0-12303 GCA_025631175.1 Iris virginica
TGTATAATAAATTTTAATGTTAGGCATGTCGTAGAATCTTACGATTTTACGATCCGATCTTACGATTCCGATCTTACTTAAGATCTCGATTTTGACTACCTTGATTACCACCCTTAACGGATAGAAGGAAGATACAAATAATAACAATGGTGAATAAACTTCCACACATTGCGACAAGTAACCGACCCCCTCTCCATGAGTCCCAAATGTTGTAGTGCATGTCAATAGTTACCACTTTATGCCAAAAAAGCGAATTTCCCGCAAGCAACAAGATGGTCCTTCGCGCCTTCTTTCTTCCCCTCCCACAAGAAAGATGCAATTCTGAAGCCAATCACCTTTTTTCCTCTTCTTTGGGCAGCAAAAGACTTAAATATAATCGGGCAACATCACCATAAACCAGATGTTCTTTCTGTGATTTCTCCATGCTCAGCTGAATGAGGTTGAGTGTATTGTACTTCTTCATCATCAAGATCATCGTTCTCAAGCTTTCCAATCTCCATCCTAAGCTGCTTACCACTCTCTCCTCTGCAGTTCGAACACTTTTGGCCTAGTTCTCTGCATTTGAAGGATTTATGATTCTCGTTTGATGAACCAGCAACATTCTCAGCCTGACTTCCACGCATTGCAGCCGGTCCCTTTGACGTACCACCATTACCGTTTTGACTTTCAACACCTTCTTCACCTTGTTTCAGCCCAGAAGACTTGTTTTGCGATCCTCCAATGCAAAATCCAGGGCTTGATCATTGCTTTTAATGAGTTTATAAATTGAGTTTAAATCTCCCACTTCATATGCTCTTTGATATGCCTCTGCAACTGACCATGAAGTGTAAAGGTAAAGAACATCCCGAATACTTTGGCATAAGCCACCTAAGTACCTTGTAACAAGTTGTTCTTCACTTTCTGATAAGTCATTGTGCGACACAAGCTGACAAATTCTTCGTGACTCCTTATGGACCTGATTCCTTAGGTTCTGCAAGTGCTAGAACATTATTTGAGCATTATTGAAAGAAAGTTCGCTGGGTTTCTTCGTCATCTCCTCCCACTCGGTGATTTTTGGCTTCCATCTTCGTTCTTGCATCAACCAGAGCTCCCTAAACCTTAAAACCATTTTAACTTGACAATCACCAACTGTACCTTCTTGTTGTCAGGCACGTACTTCAAATCAAACACACATTAGATAGTGTTTAACCAATCATCAAACTCCTCGGCCTTCAAAAATCCAGAAAATTCTGGAATTTCGACTTTGATGCTAGCCTCCCTATGACTGGTTATTCTTTGTAAGACAGAATGATTTTGAGATTTTAAGTGGAGGTTACAAAGCTCACGAAACCAGGAGGGGAAGCAGTAAATGCTTGTTAGACCCAGCCTTCAAGTTGCATTTTGTGCGATTGAATTTCTATTATCTTCTGTCTCCCCCACTATCTAACAAATTTGAGTGGCAACCTGAGATATGTAATAACTCAGTTGTGGATTTCTTCAGAGCCTTCTGCGATATATAGTCTTATACTCTACAATAGTGCTAAGGAAACTTTTGCCATAAGATCCGGCACGAAGCATGACACAGGCTTTGATAGGTTTATAAGAATATTATCTACACTCAGTTGAAATGCCTTGACCAACAGTTATTGAGCAAATGCCACCTATTTTTTTAGAATGCTTTTCTAACCAAAATGAACCGACTTAAATAAGCACTTGTTGGTACGTCTATTTAAACTTGAAAATGCATTTACTGACTGAAATAACCACTTGTTTTAGCAACCAGCCAATGCCAGAGAAAGAGTAAAGCCACAATATTACACATGACAAATGCAAAAGGACATTATATCTTACTTCAAAACAAGGAGATCCTCGAAAGGATACAGGTTATTGAAATACTAACAAACTTAAGAGCAGTACGACTCACGATCATTTGTTTTTACATAACCCAGCGGCATGTCTTTGTGAGTTCATTGTTCTTGGAGAGAGGGGGAAATTGTTGTATCCCTTGAAATATTCAGGATATGATGTATGATCGACACACAGCAGGGCAAAGGATGCAAGAATTTTGAGTTGTGCAGTTTTCAGTTTGTTATGGATTACTTGGATTGAGAGGATTACGGATCATGAGTTATCTTCGTCCATTCTTTGGGAGAAGATCATTTTTCAGGCCTCTCTTTGGGCACGAGGTTTGGAGCTTTTACAAGCTTGCCTTGGCTAGGGATAAGAATGTTCCTTTGTGTTCCCTTTAGCATTCGATTGGATGTATTTTTATTTTTAGCCGTTTTGGCTTTCGATGTTTCTTGTGGATCTCTTGTCCGCCTTTGTGTACACTCTCGTCTTCATTCTAATATAATTCTTTTATCAAAAATTTATACATCTACTATCAAACTGAAAAGGCTATCGTAACAAGTGTGTAATGTGTAAATCAAAAAAAGTGCATGAGATAGCATACAACAAGATAACGCATTCATTTACACTAGACATTGATTTATAAAAAGAAATGACTACCAGAAGCTCCTATTCGATTGAGATAAATCAGTGTAGCAATCACCATCCCGGTGGTAGTTCGTCCTCGCCCCATTTGGCAGTTAAAAACTATCTCCGTCTCTATATCGGTTTGAGAAATTCGATACACCTAAAACAAGAAGTGTAAGAAAACGGACCAAAAAGGAATTGATATATCTTCAGATCTTATGAAAGCACTATATAAGTTTAGAACGTTCTCTAATCATGTTAAAATGAAACAAATAAAACACCATAGGTTATATATGGTATATAACACATTGACGTCTTTAATTCAGGGCAAACCCAGTTGGCTAGGGAAATATTTTCTGTTAAGGCATCAATTGTTCCCAAAAAAGAACCCATTTCAATCCGAAATAACGTTTCTGACAGTAGCAATGAAGTGTCTAAACACATGCCCATGGTACTTCAAGCAGCTATGTAATCTTTACCCACAGTTATCAGAGGCAGAAGGCGGCGAGTGGGCAGTGGGTCTATTATGGAGGCGGGGAGGTGCGCAGCAGAAAGGCACAAGACGGAAAATAAATAGGAAAAATATTTTTAAAGTAGCAAAATCTATTTCATGCTAGGAAGTTTTATAACATGTAACAAATGAGAAGAGAAAACTAAATAAAGCGAACAAGTTACTTTAAAACAAAATAACAAAATGTTATTTCAAAAAAAAATGTGAAGTTAAGAAGTTGTGGAAATTATCCCTTTTCAAATCTCAGGGACTATCCATGGAATTGCGAAAAGTTCAAGGACCATTTGTGAAGTTAACCCTAAATTAAATAAGGAGGGGGAAAATGAAAATGTGGAAGATAGTAGTACTAAGTAATAAAATAAAATAGAAGATTTCGGTGAGCTAAAATGGGATAGAAATCAACTTGAAACTCCCAAATCTGAAAACTAACCTAGGGGGTTAAAATATACAAGTGCTGGTGACCAGATCTGTTCAGATCAGACGGGATACTGGCGCCAGAAAATATCTCTGCGACTCTTCCCGCAACGTCGAACGAGGCCTAGATCTGGAAAAAGTTGTTAGATCTGGCCAGAATTCGCACCAACGCGTCGTATGGCCAAAGAGGGGCAATGACCAAGCGCCTCTAACCGCCTTTCGCCTCAGGCAGAAAAGTTGTGTAGTTTTATGTGAAGTGGTAAAGAAATTCACATAAAACTGCACAACCATGTTAAGGATGCACACATCATCCATAAAATCCCTGCAAAGAAAAATCCCCGCGTAAATCTATAGGAGAGAAGCTTGAAATTCGCATAATTTCACATACTCGCCAAACTACAATAAGCAGCACTGATGGACACACTTGTCCAAGTGTACGGAGAAATGCAATCATGTTTCTAGTCAAATCGAGTTTAAGTGCTGAGTGCCCTCATTTCAGCAGGAAGATGGTCTCGCGTTAGAAAGAGTTGTTCCCGTGGCATTGCCATAAGAACTTCACACTTTATTTTAAGTAGAATGTACACAGAGTAATGATATGGCATTCAAGTCTCCTATCCATACACTGCAAAAAGGAGACACGTGCGAGTTTCTTTGCCCAGTAATTAACCCATCAAAGACAACTGGAAGACCTACACACCACTCCACTTGCCCATCAAAGAATCATAAAAACGTCAAACATGGAAATAGATATGCAGCACTTTCACAAAATGATGCGTAACATAAAAGTAACATTGGCTACTTAAAGTCAAGAGCACTGACAAAACCAAATATTGTTCAAATAGTGGGAATTTATGATCAAACTAATTGACATGACTAACACCATAAGCTGAAAGAGGATTCTCACCAAAATATCAAAATCCTGCTCCTTGGGTGATTTTTCATCTGTCACAGGAACACGTTCATAGTCAACAAGGTATCGTTTTGTTTGCAGTTCCAAGTACACCTGATGGGGGGAAGAGGGGATGTAGTTATTGATGCAACTTGCTCAAAATACCATGTTCACCATTCATAAAACCTTAATTAGTCCTTAACAAACCTCTAGCGGTGTTTTAACGGAATCAGATGTTACTGGTTCCCACTGGTCTACCATCTGACCATCTGGCAGTTCATCAGTTACTAGAATCTTATTTCCATACCTGTTATGCCAAGTGTTCAAACTATTTTCATGTTAAGAAAAAACAACCCACAGTAAATATTAGTATATGTATATGCATGCGCTTGTGATACCCACTTTAGGAGTATCTTAACAAATGGTTCAACTTTTTCAAAACACCGAGATACCCTTATCTTTAAAGAATGAAGATACTTTACAAAATTATGGAAGGGGCAAAACCGTCTTTCACCTTAGTACATTTCATTCTCTCACATTTATGCATTTAATTCAAATCCACAATCATTAATTAAAGTATGTGAGAAATAAATGCCCACATTAGGTAAAAGACAATTTTGCCAATTTCCACATTTACTTCATTATTTATGAATTAAGTATATTTTCGTCCAAATATTTGGGCCACTTGTTAAGATACTGATGAAGTGAGTATTCAAACAAAATAGAAATATAATATATATATATATATACACGTATATATGGCTGTGTGTGTGTTTATGGATCGATAGATAGATTGATTTATCAAAGGGCATGCCTTGCAGCTTCTAGCAAGATATCTTCCTTCAAACGGTCCTCCATTTGCTCAACTCTGGCCCTGTTTATACCCTAAGTTTAATATGAAATGCTAAATGTAAGAAAGTGCTAGCATCAAAATTCTCATGCAAAGAATGTGGCTGATACCAAGGTGTGGCTTTAATCTTAATTTCAGAATCAAAGTATGAAAAGAAGAGTTAGTGGCAAATCAATGGGTATCGGTGTATCACTCATAGATCGTGTCAGATTCAAGAAAAGTATATAAGCATTAGATATTTACCCAGGAAAAGATGGCATATAGGTCAAACTAAATAACTGTAAGAATCGTGTATAGTGAACAGCAGATGCATATTTGATGGAAAAAGCAGATGTTATAGCTTCAAGAGAAGAATATACAAACTAGGTATGAAAAGCAGAGTTAGTGGAAAAGTAATGGGTATCGGTGTATCACTCATAGATCGTGTCAGATTCAAGGCAAGTACATAAGCATTAGATATTTATCCAGGAAAAGATGGCATAGATGTCAAACTCATTAACTGTAAGAATCGTGCGTAGTGAACAGCAGATGCATATTTGATGGAAAAAGCAGATGTTATAGCTTCAAGAGTGGGAACCAAGGGGTGGCTCAGTTCTAGTGCTGGCCTCCAACAAAGGAAGAGAAGAAAAGGTATCAAACAAAATGAAGCATCTCCTGTCTTTCATACTTTTATATGTCTTGCAAATAAAAATATATAGTTTTAACATAAACAAACCAGGAGAAGCAGCCTGTGTACACTAGAAGTTTACTCGACTAAACCTAACCAATTAAGAACCATCCGAAAAAAAAAACTGAAACATTTATCGAAAGAAGGTACCGACTCCAAGCACCAAAACTGCAAAGTGTGAAGCAAAGCCGCCTTCGGAGGTGCTCCTTGTTTTCGAAAACCCGGCAAGTCTTTTCGTTCCAGATCAGCCAGAAAAGGCCTAGGGGAGCAGTATGCACCTCTCTTTCTTCGCCTACAGAAGGAAGAACTGAGAAAGAGATCCTTAACTGAACCCGGATAACCGAAGAAAGATGGAACAAGGAGAACTAGGCAACCCACAATTGCCTAGCCATCGGATAATGCAACAACAAATCATTCACTCTCCCCTTCTCTCTTACACATAAAGCACCAACCAGCATCGGCCGTGCATAATAGTGGTATTGGAATCTGGATTGAGAAAGAAGAAATGAACAGCGATTTCCTACGGAATAGAAGAGTTTATGTTCTTTTGGATTAGGATTATTAATATCTATTGATTTCAACACGTCAAAGAGGACAGATCTTGGGTTTGAGATTAAGTCTCGTTTCGAGTTCGAAACTGGGAGTTAAGTTCTCCAGCAAAAAGGGGTGCCATGCAATTTGTTCTGAACTCTGGTTAGGTTAAAAGAGTTTTGGTTGAGACTTGAAAAAGGTTGGGTTGAAATTGAGATCTGTTCACATATCTGGGCTTATAAGTTAGAGAAACATATGAGTTAGAGGTGCCAGGTAGCTGAATCGGGAAATATATCAGTGTACGACTTGGCATTCTAGTGTTTCAATGAATACAATACTAACATCAGTCACGAGGATAGTATGTCACAGTTAGGTGACTATGATTTGGGGAGTCCATTAGCTTTCTGATAGAGTTGAGGATTCCCGTTATCTATTTGACGACATCAGACATGACTGGTTGGAACTAGGGCTGCTTTTCTATTTTGAGAAGTTCAGGGGTGTACTCTGCCAGGTTCAGGAAGTTTTTTCAGAAAGGAAATAGATAATACAAAGAAGGTGGACAAGAGATTCTGCCAAAGGCCAAATTAGGGCTAAAAATAAAATTTTGAAAATAAATAGAGGACTGCTCGAAGCTAATGCAAAGCTGCTCTCCAGTATAAATCTGCTAAAGATAGACTATGAAAAGCCCAAAGGGACGTTTGAAAGGAAATCCTCTCCCATAAAAGCTAGAAATTTAACTTGCTATCTCTGAAAATCCGAGAATTCCGTTCAATCAAAATGTTTCATTAAGCACAACACTGCGAGGCACAATACAATTCGCACTACAAACATGAAACAACATACACTAAACGCGACAAGCAATAGGACAGTGCATAAACAGGTGCTCATGGGCTCGCTCGCTCCATACACGTCAACCTGCGAATCGTATCGAGAATCGGAATACCCAAAAATCATATCGCGAATCAAATCGTAAGATTCAGAATCAAATCGTGAAAATCATAATGACGAACTAAATTTGATTTTAAAAACACTAAAAGAGTATAATCATCATAATAAATGACATTAAGAATAAGACACTAAGAATCAAATAGATTAACAATCAAATAAACCTAAAAATCAACACTTAGCCCGAATAGATTAAAATCATTAAACAGCAAGACATTAAGAATAAACCTAAAAATCATTAAACAATTAAATAAACCTAAAAATCATTTTAAAAATAAGACATTAAGAATCAAATAGATTAAAATAACATAAAACTTGCTTATTTTGTCTTTTAAAACAAAGAACCCACTGTCGGCCACTAAAAAAAGTGAAACACTTGGGCCAATTTTTAAATAAAGAGAGAAAAACAGTGTTGACTGTTGACCATTTTTTAAAGAGAGAAACCTGTTCAACCAATTTTTAAAGACAAAAACAATGTTGGCCGCTTTTAACAGTAGTACAAATCAAACAGAGGAAGGGAATTAGGGAAGAGAACAGAGAGACGAAGCTGAAGAATCTTTGAATCAGAGCCCTAAATCGACCAATCGACCTTGAAAAGGCTACTGACCTTCTCGCTGGACAGTCGCCTAGGTTATCTTTGGTGAATAGCGTAAAAAAAAATCAATCGATTTGAGGTTTTACTCAAGTTTTTGACCACTGACCCATGATGGCCCAACCCGACACTTTTCGAGTCGTCACCGAATCGTATGATTCATGCGATTCACGGCACGATTCATCCGATTCTTACGATTCCAGGTAAGTTTTCGATTCAAACCTTCGATTCGTATCTGAACTACTCTGAATCGTATCAAATCGTACAATTCCGACAACTATGCGTAAGGCACACATTTGAGGAGAAGACGGTCTTAGGTTGCCATCATTGTCACCAATCATTGGTATTCAACCGGTTAAAACCCACCGGCCAAGGTTATTTAAACGGGGACCTCCGACTTCAAAATGAAGGTAAGAAGAGGGAACTCGAACTGAATGTGGGTTAAGAGAAGAACCTTTGTGAGTGACTTGACCAAAAAAGAACTTAAGCATCCAATCTGACGATCAGGATTATGATCTAAAGGATGGAATGATGACAATGTCTAAGCAAATTTGCGACTGAAGTGAATTCTCCATCAATAAGACCCCTAACAAAATGAATGTCCCAAGAACACCGACCTCTCTCCGGAAGAAGAAAAGCGAAATTGGAGCGTTATGGGTCTATAAAGTCTAAACAAACAAGGGAAAGATGTTTAAGAGGAAATTCCCCTATCCATGGATCCTCCAAAAACTGAATCCGTCCCCAAGACTACTTGCATACGAATGTGATGTAAGCAATTGTGTATGAATTTCCAAGAACTAGGTGAGTGAGAGATCTATAGAAGCATCCCTAATCCCTAATGCAGCAACGAGTTCCAATCACATTGCATATCCACCATCGGAACATCTCTAGGAAGAGGCCCACATTGAAGCCAAACATTATTGCACATTGAAGCCAAACATTGTTGCACATTGAAGCCAAACATTATTGCACATTGTTTTACTCACAAGATTTCTCAAATCCTTAGGTCCAAACATTCTGTCATTCCAAGGTTTAAGAATTTGCTTGAAGTTAAAATTACAAGGTTTCCGCTGCGTAATTAAAACTCGTCTGTCAATTCGAAGGTGATAACTTTAACTTACCGTTTTTTGTAAAGAAAGTTTTTAATAGGCTACTCACCCCCCCCCCCTTCTAGCCTATAATTGAGCTAAGTCGGACCAACAATTTGATCTCCATCCTTACAAGAAAAACGAAAATAGGAGCACCACGAACCATAGAGAGCCGAAACAATCAAGGGAAAGAAGTTTTGAGAGAAGAATTCTCTTTCGAGCAATCCTCTCAAAACCGCACCTTATCCCCAAGACCAACCTCATAAGGAACATGGGCCTGAAAGAGATGATAGCTACTATGGATGAATTACCAAAGGCTTGTGTTTGTGAGTGAGGCGGTAATTGAGGCAATCCTACCGGTTCGACAATCACCAAACTTACTTCTAATAACCCTATGCCCGAGAGGATGAGGTTCTAGCAGGAAACGTCATAACCATTTGCCAATAAGATAAATATTTTTGAAGACCAAATTCACAAGACCTAAGCCCCCTTCTTCCTTAGGCCTAAAAACTACCACCCAAACCACTAGATGGTCTCCACTACCCTCGCTAGCCCCCACCGCAAAAAACTATACATGATCCCCTCTATACGGTTTGTCATACCCGCGTGTATCTTAAAAAGAGACAAGAGCCGACCACCTAGAGAAAAATAAGCACCCTTTCACCCGTCTAATCTCTTAGACAGCTTAACTACCACATGATCCCACGAGAGAAGCGTAAAAACTAATGATCATGTCCTCCATATTCACCCCGGCCAGACCACATTTAGAACGGTTAATCTTCAAACCGAACACAAACTCAAAAATTTGAAGCAATGTGAGAACGTTCTTGAACCTCTCTATCCCCTCAGCGAGAAAAAGAAAAGAATCATTGAAGGTCAGAAACTCTCATACCCTCACACCCGACCAAACACCTCTCTAAAAGGCCCCTCTTCGCTCCAAGTAATAACCCTACTAAGAAATATACTACTATAAAAAAAAGGAACGGAGATAACAGATCCCATGTCAGAGACCCCTTCAGGCCCTAAACCACTCCTTCAACCCCTTAACCCAAACTTGATTTTAATCACTTGCCCTATAAAATGTGGTTTCGAATCTCCGATGAAAAACGCGAAAGCAACTAGATGATCTCTACCCCCTTCCTCCACACCCTCCCCAAGAAACTTCCTCATCATACTCTTCTTACGATTGACTACTCCCACCGGAATCTTAAAGAAATGTAAAGGGATACTAGATAGACAAGCTCGAAAGAGTAATTCTACCCCCGAGGAAAAAATCACTCTTTTCCAACCATCCAACCTTCTTGCCTCCACAACAGACTTAGTCCAATCTCCTGGATATATAAAAACATCACAAACACAATAAACTAGTCCAAACAATGCATTCCAATCCCTAGCTAGATAGTCAAAGACAAGTCTGAAAAAGCCCAAAAATAAGCAGCCCATAGAGAAGCTTGAAAGGAAATCCTCTCCCACAATAGAGGAAAAGATAACTCATGATCCCTGAAAATTAGACAGTTCCGCTCGATCCACATATTCCAAAGCAAAATGAACATAGCACAACTCCACAAAAATTGAGGCTTCCTTATTTCGACCGAAGTTCCAATGTCTAACCATACACAACTCCCAAACTGTTTGAGAGATGATGTAATGATCCCCTCAAACAGGGAAAAATAGAGAACTCCATAACTCCATAAATGCCATGCCACGGGGCAGTGCAAGACCAGATGCTCACAAGTCTCATTGGAGAGCGTACACATCGCACAAACATCTGGGGATAAGGCTTTATTGGGCCTGCGATTTGCCTCTCCTCAATTGTATTCCAACTTCTATACTTGAATGGAACCTTGGTTTCCAGATGAATCTATATAAAGGGAATTGAATTTGCAGTTGCGATTGAAGAAGTGGTTTGAAAAAAGACTTGACGGAAAACATATAGGATGTCTCTAGAATCCAAATCCTACGATCACGATGATAAGAAGGATGGAAGACGAAAAATGGACAAGCAATTCTGCAGCAGATAAGGATTCTTTGTCATTTAAATTTCTATAGAATTGAAAATCCCAAAAGAACCTGTCCCCTCCTCTAACCAGGAACGCTGGAATGGGAGCATCATGAACATTTGAGAGACGGAGTTAACGAGAGAAGAAGCTTTAAGAGGGAAATCTTCTATCCATAAGTCCTCCCGAAAACGGACAATGTCCCCATCGCTAACCTTGAATCGCATATGAGGTCTAAAAAGATGATCACAACTGTAAAAAAAAGGGTTCACATGCGTGGGGTTCCGAGATCGTATGCTGCTATTGTGGGTTGTTCGGTGAAGGAGTGTCATTTCTCCTACCTCGGCCTTCCTTTGGGGGGAATCCCTGGTTTCTAGTTTTTGGGATCCAGTGGTCTCAAAAGTCTTGAGGTGGTTAGACGGGTGGAAAGGAGCTTATTTTTCTTTTGGGGATGGGGAGTGGGGTTACTTTGATTGAGTCTTGCCTTTCTAGTATTTCAATAAATTATATGTCTGTTTTTAACTTACCCGTCGGTTGGCAAATCGCCTTGAGGGGATCATGAAGAATTTTTTATGGTGCCGAGCTAGGGGTGGGCAAAAAACCCGAAAAACCGAAACCAAACCGACCCAAACCGCACCAAAACCGAAAAAACCCGAGTTGACCAAAAAGTCAATGAACCGAACCAAATTGTTATGGTTCGGTTTTCGGTTCACTTATCCGCTGAACCGTGGACAACCGAACCGAACCGAATATATACATACATAGATAAAAAATATTATATATATTATATTATTAATAATTTAAAAAAAAAAACATAAAACAACTCCCTAACCCTAAGTGTAAACCCGCAGCCCTCCCTCCCC
Organism: Iris virginica; assembly: GCA_025631175.1. NCBI lineage: Eukaryota > Viridiplantae > Streptophyta > Magnoliopsida > Asparagales > Iridaceae > Iris > Iris virginica. The sequence goes on from JAOTQG010108465.1 coordinate 11,802, forward strand.
CTACCCTCAGTTACTCCCCTGTCACCACAGAAAAGAAAAGAAAACCCTAGGTCCCTCGGTCGATATCTTCCATTCGTCGCAGTGCCGGCGCTCCAAAGCTTCAATCGCCGGCGTACAAAGTATAAACTGCAAAGGTAAGAACCCCATTCTCCGGATCTCTCTATCTCTCATCTCCATTTCCTTGTTCACTCTCCCCCTTTTTGATTTCTCTTTTCTCTCGCTTCTCAGCATGGAGTAGAAGAAAGATTGAAGAAGCCGCATAATTTCTGGAAATAAATCTCCCTCTCTCTTCAAATCAAAGGTGAGTCACTGCAATTTTTAAGAAATGCATATGGTCTTTGACTCTTTTGACTCTTTTCTGCAATTTTTTGTGTTCTAATATGAGGGCTAGAGCTTAATTGTTTTGAGGTTAACTGCGATCTACGATCTGATAATCATTGCATATCTGATTATAGCATTTCTGAAATCCTTGGGAAATGAGGTATCCATAGGTGATAATCAT
>JAOTQG010108498.1:0-12298 GCA_025631175.1 Iris virginica
TTTTGGGAAAGAAAAAATGGGGACATTGCTAACCTCCTACAACTAGTGGGGATATTAGCTAAACCCATATATAAAAGTTCAATTTTTTACTTGTCAATGAACGACCAAATATCAAATCAAATCCGGATCGATCATATTTCATGATATAGTGCACTAATCAAGTTCAGGCCCAATCATATAAAGAAATCATATAACCATATATAACATGTTCGCTGCGCCCTTTACATTAGTTATCAAAACAAATATCATTCTACATAATCAACATATTTCAAACGAGAATATCATAATCGCATGCATCCTTTAACAAAATCACCATAGCATCGAAACAAACTCAATATCAACGGAGTTACGAAATGAAATTAAAAATTTCACTAAATTCAAACACTGCGAGAACCAAGAAATGTGGCTGATTGAAATACACCCACCAGACGAGAACCAGAGTGGGAAAAGGGTCCGTGGTTACGTAAGATTCAGCTGCAGCAATCCATAACTCAGATGGTAAAGAGAAATGTAAAGTAAGCAATAAGAATCTTGTCTCGTAATAGAACCCCAGGAGGTAAAGGATTTACGGATAGTCTACGCTACACCATCTTGCATAGGAGAAACCACTGACAACATTGAGTAACCACCAGTAGCATATACTACATGCTGACTTTTCCTGTGGGATGATCAAAGAGGTGAAAAGACTCGGATCAAAAGGGGACAGGCTACCAACAATAATGGTTTGACCCAGTGACATGGTAAAGCGGAAAAATCAAACAATTGATTGAGGTTGAGATAAGGTAAGGGGTTCCGGAGGATCAAAAGACTGCTATAATAGAGCTTTTATATCCACATGCCGAAAAAACAATTCACCAGAATTGCTCAAAAATAGCCCAATTCCCAGGTCAAATAGGTTATCATAACATATAATAACCCAGAGGAATCGGAGAAGCCTTTTACAATTATGTCGAAACTGTCATCCATTGACATCATCACTAATCCCAAGTAGCTCGACAACGAAAAAATTTACCATACCAGCAGGAGGTAACACAGGTGTCACAGCAAGAAAAAGGAGAGAAAGATAGATGGAAAAACATCCCCGACACCTTCAATGTTTATCTTCATTAATCACTAGATCTCCAACCATACATCTAGTTCATAAACTTGCATCTACATTGTATGGTGAACATGCAACAGTTAACAAGGATAAGCATAATTAACCAAAACTCCCACATATCCCAAATTCCAGAAACCTAACACCTTATCACAACTACAACAAAGATATTCACAACTTTATGTCGACGCATTTCAAGACAAAAGGAAGTTTCACTTGTCTTCAAGAACATTTGGGCATATGCTGCATTCCTGTTTAGAATCAAGAGTACTGAGCAGCCTGAATTTCTCCTTGCTCCTGCTTAGGTGGTACAAAGTCCCCCTCCATATTTGATGGAATCTGCAAAAAAGATCAGAAGGGGCATCATGATCATATAATACCACCATCATACCACAGATATCAAACGACACACTACATTTGACACATTACTCAAGTAAGGTACATTGGAGAATAGCATAAGATGGAAATGAGAGAAGATCTATTTCCTTCCGCAGGGAGCCACAGTTATAGCATTAAACACAACCAATAGTTAACATGGCAATTGAAATATAACTTAAGGCACAAGAGGATGATTGATAGTTGCGCCTCTGCTACAGGTGCCACGGTTAACTCAATGCACGCAACCCATATTAATAAAGGCACAAGGAGGATAATAGGTAATTGTATGTTCAAAACCAAAATCTCCGAGAATGATGGTATTGAAACTTACTCCCTCTGATCCTGGCAAAGAGACTACGTTTGAGAGTCGAACTATTTTTAATTTTGTACTTTTACTACTTTGTATTACAAAGACCATAGATTTTTTTTCTACAATAGGTAACAAAAGTATCATATTTTCAACATGAAAGAAAATGTGTGGAAAAAAAAAATTGTTTGTGGTTTTGATTTTTGAAAGTGGACTCCTAGAATGAAACGTCCCAAAATAGAATAGTGAACTCTTTGTGTGGAACGGAGGGTGTACATGATAAGAGAATAAGCATTTAGCGAAACTAGAAGTCCATGTGAGGATGATAATATTCAAACTCATAAATTAAGAGAATCACGTTAGTGATCATCCAAAACCCGTCAACTAACCTCAGACGATAATATTTATTCTGTTTTTAAGGATAAAGGTTCCACAGCAGTACCAAGTAAAGAAGGTCAATAGGATGTCAAAAAGGTGGTTATCTAGCATATTCGTAATTTCTTACACAGTAAAAGAAGACAAAGATTATCATAACAAGAAGTTCTACTATCTATTGGAAGTATTAACTGAAGGGGGATGATAGACATGGACTACCACTCAGTAACACATAAAAGGACCATAAGATGAATAAAAGCCATCACTAACAACAAATCACCTACAGTTACTAACATTTATCAAGTCTCCTTCTACAAGTCTAAACCTAGAGAGTTGATCACTATCAACATACCAGTGATCGCTTTAAGTTGTTTCTTTGATGTATGAAGACTAACATATTTGTGTAAGCCTAACTGTGGAACAACCACGCACATAGCATTCATATCAACCATGAGAAGCCACTAGCATTGGAAAATATATGCTTTGTGGAAAACTTCAAAACAAAATAGACAGCTGTCATACAAGCATGTACACATGCGTGGACACAAGGATTGGGGTTCCTATAAACACATAAGATTTTGTTTCAGAAAAACCAACGAATTTACCAAATTTCCTCAAAATTTGCTATTTAAATCAATTCAAAATATAGACAATAGTTTTTAAAAATAGCACTCCTAAAAGAGTACTGTCATTGGCGCTTTTAGAAGTATTCATATTCATCTAAATTGTACTCCCTCCGTCCCAAAAAATCTTCCTTCCTATTTCCTCATAGAAAAGTCAACATAATACAACATCAAACGATATTTATAAATATTTATTTATTATTTTTCGGTAATAGAAGAATTGTGTTGGATAGAACGAGAGAATATAAAAAAGCAGACCAGAGAAGTCTGAAATGTGACCTCCCAAACAAGGGAAAAAGATAAAACTTGATCCCTAAAAATCCGAAAATTCACCTCAAAATCCTAATGTTTGAGAACAAGCTAAACACAGCACAACTCCACAACACTCGCACATCCTTTGCACCACCAAAACACTCGTATCTGATCATACACATATCCCGAACCAATTGAGGGATGCTCTAACTGCACAAAGAGCACCATACCTTCACGCCATAGGGCAATGCGAAAACAAGTGATCATGGGGATCACTACTTCACACACACATAACACCAATATCAGCATACAAAGCCTTACAAGGGATGCTCTAATGTTTCCCTCTAAATGCAAACAAAGAGCACCATACCCGCACGCCACTGGGCAATGCCCAAAAAAGTGATCATTAGCTAGCTACTCCTCACACACATAACACCAACCAATATCAGCATATAAAAGCCTTACAATGACGTCACCATAGCCGCCAATCATTGGTGTTCAAGCAATTGACTAAGCAAAGACTTTATACTTCAACGAAACCTTCGACTTCCAAATTAGATTCTAATTCAATTATTTGTTAGAAAAGTAAGTAAACTATCAATGAAAACTTCTATAAATTTGCAAGAGCGAGTATATTTTAATAAATTATTGATCAAAGGTTAATCACGTTGATCAAATAAGCTAAAATGGGAGAATTGTTTTCTGGACGGAGAGAGTATTATCTACTTAGACAAACATACATAGGGCCATGTCCTTGTGTCTTTAATGTGAAGGTCCTTGTGTCCCGTGTCTGAGTTGACCCTCAACACTCATCTCAGTATCCAAAGTCATATTCCCTCCCCGTCCCTAAATGAGTGTCCTGTTTGGATTCTAAAAGTCAACGTAATTTATTATTAAAATAATTATGTAGCATATATTTATTATAGTTTGGATTCTAAATTTAAATCTTTGCAAGAATATTAACTATCGGTAGCATTGTTTGAAACATCGCAATAAGAAGTTAATTTTCATAAAAGATTGGTCAACGTCTAATAAAGTTGACCAAAAAATCAAAACAAGACACTCATTTAGGGACGGACGGAGTAACAAAAACCAAAACTCACCCCTCGACCAGAATCACAAGGCGATTGACCTTCCAAAACCTATCACATAGACAATTGCTTTAGCAGTATACTTCAGAATGTTGAAACTAAGCAGTCAACATGAACTAGAAAAGAGCAATTGACCAAACACCAATCTCAAATGGTCAGGAGGGGAGATCACAACCGTTGGTCCTACAAACAGTTTATTCTGCTTCAGTGTCACTTGAATTCAAAACTTAAATCCGGTTATCAGTTCTGATTCCCTAATGCTTCAGCCAGGTAATTGTTGTCCAGGGAGATAAACATTGACATGTTGGGAAAACTTGCAAAGCGCAGAAGCTCAGCATTGCAGGTGTAACTTGAGTTCAAAAGGTCTTCAAACAGCATAACAATTTTATATTCTATGAAAAACTTTTTGAAACAAAAATAGATGGTTACCCTAGATCCAAGCAATAACAAGAGATTCTTATAGCATACAAATATAGACAGCAAATTTTCTAAGATACAGTTCAAATGTAGAAGCACCTTGCGCTGAAGATTTGTTATTGCACTCCTCAGCAAATTATCACCAACGATCAACCTCAGCCTTTTAACAAACTCATCTCTACTTATTTGCTTCATCTGCATATCAAGGTAAAAAGCATTAGAGAAGTCCAACACAATTTCTGATACATGCCTGTGTTATACATACCCTGAACAACTCATAATTCGTCTTAACCAGATCCATATCTCTGGGTGTGACTTTACTTGAGATGGCAGCAAACAACAGGGGAAATGGCATCCAAGGAGATCTCGGAGTCTTTGCGGGGCCTGAGGCTTGTTTAGCAACAATTTCCTGAGACCTCTGGACTGGAACCTGATGGCAATCATTTTCCTAATTATTAAACAGAAACCGGCTGTAAGCAAATAGAAATCATGAAAGATACTGAATCCAAAAATCATAGTGACGACCTATGCTAATGTAACTAAGGACATAGTTTTGAGCTGTAGGCAGAGGCACTAGGCATGTTTAGCGGACAGCTTGCATACATATCCCTCTAAATACGTCATGATCAAGCAAAACTAACTAGATGATGTATGAGCACCTAGCTGGGTGCTCATAACCGAGCCACCTATTCCATCATTCCTTAAACTGAGAGCCTACAAGAAATCATAGGAGACTTAAGATTAACACCCACCGGACTTCCAACTAATCTAAAATGTCAGCGAGAAAAATAATTCTCCGCAATGCAAATGTAGTTCCTTTAACACTAGAATGTTATCCATTACTTATCCTGAAACCCAATACATAACTTCTTAGCCCCACAAATTCTTATCAGCAATTTACCACACCCCTTAGCAGTACCATTGTTTAATTCACCCCAATGCAGTATCATCATTTGATTCATAGGTATTAAGCATCAATATATATATATATATATATGTATATTGTTCTTTATTTTAGTCCATTGATATAAGGGGAAAAAAAATTATATAGGGTCTTATTCAAATGAGAACCTAAATATGCGAGAACCACTAGGATCCAACAAATAATATTAAGACCCAACACCAAAAAGTAATACTAAGATACAACACATATCAACTAAGATCTAACAATAATACTAAAATCCAACACCAAAAAAATAAAACAGAGTTCCAACACCTATCAACTACGATCCAACAAATATCAACTTGTTGGATCCTAATGGTTCTCATTTGAACAGCCGCACAAACACATATATATATATGTCTATATATGTGTACGACGTATGTATGTATATGAATTTTGTTTTTCCTCGTATCAATCGACTAAAATAAAGACTACACAGTATCTTTTTTCTGTGACAGTTGATTCTCTTGAAAATCCCACTCAAACCTACTTATGCTTTTCCAGCTACTCAAATTTTCTCCTTATGCCCTCTTATACAAGAAACACCAACAACATTTAAGTTGCATCACAAAGAACAGTGACGACAGTCAACTCAACATACATAGCCCCACTACTAAATTCTCAGATATACTAGTTCAAGAGAACAATAGAACAACTTGCTGCCAAGAAAGCAGAACTGCAAAGAATGATTACAACAAGTTGAGAGCTTACCACATCAACAGGAGTAGAATTGAGATCTAACTGGACCTGCGGCCCTTGACAACAAGTGCTGACCCCTGAAGTAGCATGCTTGCTTTCGTTTTCAACAAGAAGTCCTGGAAAGACAACAACAAAAACAAAATGTCGTGCTAAAGGTTTTCCACATGCAAGCACGGAATTAAATACTGAACAAAAAAAGCATGAAAAGTGAGGAATACAACTCCAGAACAGATAATAGAGGTTTCATAGTTTTCCTTATAATATATGTTAAGCAAAAAGCTTTAATAATAATTGATATTCCATGAGCAATTAATGTTGGCAATACTAAATTTTGAAGCTTCAGTATTAAAGGTAGAACGTGATATAAATTGTTTATTACTACGTATGGGAAAATATATCATCTCAATTACTTGACTGGACACAGGCCATCTGAATTTGTTGACAGCTATCAGGTAAATACCAATTGATTTAAAGAATTTGTGAGCATATACTCCCTCTACTCCAAAGGTCCACTTTCCATTTCTACATGTCATCATGGGACTAAATCAAATCAATATTCAATGTTCTTTTTGCTACATTTTAGGTAATAAAATAACTTCAACAATTAAAAACTACATAAAAGTACTATGAAATGAACTTCGATAAATTCATATAAACGCATAAAGTTGTATAAGTTGCTGGTCAAGTGTACTCAAATTGACCTAAAACAGTCAATGAAGAACTCTTTGTACTGGAACGGAGGAAGTTGCATACAGGATCTTGAGCATTAGCACCTTAAAAAATCAACAATTTTGCTAGCACGAAAAAAGAAACATAAATGGTAATGAGCATCAATAATAGGAACACAGATGGATAAAAATTATCACCTTCGGTATCAGAAGGAATCTTGAAACTAACAGTATATTCCGGGAAGATGTGAGTATTCATATTCATATTCCACACTACATAAAACCCTGGATTTTGAAGATCATCTACTCCACTATCAAAGTCTTCAGAACTGGGATGGAACTGTTTCGATCCATGACAAACAAGCTCCATGTTTCCCATTATTACACGACATAATACCATGTGTCGTGCACCATTTTCGTCAACATCACAATAACTTGCACTGTATATGGAAAAATTAAATGTAAAATTCATCTCAAAAAGCATATAATCAAAATGATTAACATGTACAGAGCAAAAGTTAAATGATCATCATATCTGTACTCGATCGGGAAAGTAATCAAACCAAAAAAGTATGTAAAGTTTCAAACAAGCAGCCAAGAAGGGTTAGTCTCACACTATATAGCAAATTACTAGGTGCATAGACGAGAGACAAACAGAATACTAATTGTCTTCTATTTCCGCATCTGTGGCAAAAAAGGTCATACCCCGCAAGCACATGCACAAATCCCTAAAACATGGTAGTATTTTGGGTTAGAGACCCAATCTCCACAACTGTCTAATTCTTTCCCAAGCTCCGTCTAGTGAAAGACAGTGCATCTTACCTGCACCATCTAATTATAAGGCTGGTCTTTGGGACCCGCAAAGATGAGCAAGGTGCATTTTTATAATCAATCATGTGTTGCTGAGTAAAAAGAAGTACAGGTATAATCAACCAAAAGTAAATCTTTATGATTAATATACTCAATCATATCAATCATAAGCTAATGGGAATTTTCGATGGATCTTTTGCTATTATGTCAGAGGTTTAATGGTATTTGTTGGAAGGTTTAATGGTTATTTTTGGTATGATGTATACTTGTACTTTGATTTTTTTTTTTTTTAAATCCAATGCATCATAGATCTCAGTAGTAACTGAAAAATGGAAAAACTTTTTGTTTGTTTGGGCGGATTTGAGGGGGTTCATTATTCCACCTAACGCACCCTCTGGAGTTCCGTGGTCTGGGGGTGTAAATCAAAATATTATTATTAAGAATTTAAGATATGGTACCGTTTTCAATTTAAGATAAACAAAAGCAAAGCAAAACCACATATCTATACTGTAGTTTACAGCAGAAGTCAGTAAATTCCTGCAAGTAAGCTTTGAAACACAAGAATACAACCCGCGGCAGTCGCGTGGTCGAAGGAGAGCCTCAGCCCAATAACAATGAAAACTATCCTGTTTTTGGCTTAAACAGCATAAACTTTGAGATCCAGGAACATCGTACCCCAACCTGCTAGAAGTCTTGTTAACTGCGAATAACCACTCCTTCCAGATGACGAATAAACATAAATAAATTATTTTGATGACCAAGTAGATATTAAGATTTCAGGACTTTGAACAAAGTTAAAGTCGATCTATTTGGAGAAGTAGCAACGAAAAATTGACGGGCTGATATTTACGAGGGAGAGGGAATATTATAGGGGGTGTCAGCATAAAACCAACTGCAGGAAAGCAACCAAAATGCTTCATTTAAATGCAGGAATCACAGCCACAAATATGGCCATATGGTATAGAGCTATGAATGGAGAAACATTTTGCCCATGGTTGCTGTACTATAATGATAAGAATCGTCCCAGGTATGCATTAGCCATGAGCTCCTACAAGGTCTTAGTCAGCATCCAGATCCAACTAAAACTCAACGGACTAATTAACCTACAGTAATCAAGCACAAGAAGTACGCAAATAAAAAGGTAAATATTGTCCACTCCATATGTATTGGTCTATTTTCTGCAATCATGTTTAAGACTTGAATACGTTTTCGTATAGATACTCCCATTTTACCCAAAATTTCTAGTTAAAAACTCCATTCGTTCCAATACAAGTGCCCTCTTTGACTTTTTGTTTTAAGGCATATCCCCTCCCCTTCATATTTTTTACCAACCAGACTAGCAAGTAGTAGAGATGGCTTAAAGCCAAAAGCAACAAGGAGGGCTTGAAGCCCAAAGCAAGTGGGGGGAGATATCTTCAACAAGATAATAGTGTCCCCATTGTCCCTGACGGAACTTGAGCTTGCCCTCTTTGACTTTGCACGGAGTTTTAGGAAATCCTTTTGACTCAAGATATAAGAGATTTTGTGGACTCAAATAGATCATCTGTCAGTCCAAGAAACTTGCCGCCACCAATTTTCTCTTTTGCACAGAAAGCTATCTAAATGGACACTTATTTAGGAATATTCAAAAATGCAATAGAATAGAGGACACTTATCTTGAAACGGAGGGAGAACTACGTACCCTCAAAAGAGTATCTGTAATTCATATAAGATGCACCACAAGAGGAATTACTAATGTATTCAAACAATAGACAAGAGAACTCTGACCTGGTTTGAGTGCAATCTGCAGGAATCAGGTAAGTTCCTGCACCATATATAGACTTGATCTTATTTATTCCACTATGACCAAGCCCATACGTCATAATACCAGCAACTGCTTCTTTAGAAGTAGGAAGCCAACCATATCGAACATTTGCATCCCCACGGTACTTTTTGGTGATCTCTGCCTGCTTCTGAAATAGTTCTGATCGGGCTTGCATTGCAGGACCTAAGCCCCTAGATATGTCCACTATAGCTACATCCGAAGATGATCCCATGCCCTTCACAAAAATTTCCCTCACCATATTGACGTCCAAAGCCCCACGAAGGAGTGACTTCTCTTCCTGCTGATTTTTCTCAGAAACTATGTTCACTTCTGTGTCAGATATCTTACCAAAATTATCATCAACTTCAGCAGCACGACAGGTAGTGGCCGGTTTCTGATCCAGTTGAACTTTCATCTCAAGAGCATTGGACTCTCCACTAGATTCTTTCAACTTGGAGCTATCTAGTCCATTTATTTCAATCTCCAGCTGCAATTTCATTTCATTTGAGCCATGAAGCGGCGAAAAAGAGTGCCCATGATCTCTCTCATTATCACAGCAGCAATCATGAATTTCATCGTAATCAGTAAATGTTTCAGGAAAAAAACAATTACCAACTTCGTCAATCCACGCAATTGGCTGCTGTAAGCCCGTCTCCAAGTCAAACTGCAACATATGTAAGAAGTCTAGCACAATCGAGCGACCATTGAACTTCACTTCGTTGGCAAATTTCTTTACCTGAAAATCTTTCTTAAGCAGCACAACAAGATCCTGAGGATAATCTGTCCACTCCCCATTCTGGTAGTACATTAGGCGTTGTGGAGAACCAGTTTTTTTCAAGTTCAAATAGGATTTAAGCAACGATTTTCTAAAGCGTGATATGTAGTTAGTACACATGGGTTTCAATCCAAGCAGTTTCCTTCGCTTCGCGTGTTTTTGAATCGAAGAATTTAATGAGGAACGTAACGGTAAGGCCAAGCGGGTACCTCCGGTTAAATAAGTTTCACAACGTGCTGCCCGCTTCCTCTTCAAGTCAACTTTCACACGTCGGCTACTACCCAATACCTTTGCGAACTTTGTTTCCATGTCTACCCACAGGATCAATCCCTATCAACGGCTTTATAGCCAAAAATTCAAAGAAAACAGCACTACAGAACTTTGTCTTGGTTACAACTCAGAGAAACAACGCCATTGCCAGCATTTGCATACCTTGGCCTATAAAAACCACCAAAATAACATAAAGGGGTAGGTATGTAAATTAATTGCAACGGATGACCATAAAGGAGCCAATTTCAACAGCCCTAAAGAGAGAAATATATGGAGAGCATTCTGGTGAGTTGTGAGATTCACCAGAAGGTTCTATACTGGAAGCATCAAGGTGCACCGTGGTACCAAACTACGGCAAATTATATTGTGTGCCTAGGCATACCTAGCAAGGTATGCTCATTTTGTACATAAAGTTTATAAATTATATACATAATATGAATATGAAATGTACATAATAATTATTAATATGATAATCAAATAACTCATGTGCATTTCATATTCATAGTATGTACATAATTCATAAAATTTATGTACATTTGTGAATAAAATGAGTATACCTTTCTAGGCACACGATATACCAATTGCCAAACTACTCCCTCCGTCCCAAAATGAGTGTCACAAATTGTTCTTGATTGAGAGTAAGTAGTGACACTCATTTTGGGTCGGAGGTAGTAGAACTTAAGAACATATAGCATTACATTGTAAACATCACTATAAGAAGCAACAAAGATCATCAATTAAAATAGTAATATATAGCTTCCTTAAATAAATGATACTATATCCAGACTGAAGAAGCCCTCGAAGGAGCTGGGAAAGACAAATTGTGAGTGACCAAATAGCTTGTATCCACATGACCACAGAAAGGTACAAACTCTTGAAAAAGGGGCTCTACCCTTCAGTAACCAGATCCTGAGAGTAAATATCAGTTAAACAACATCCTCACCATCTGCATGTACGTCCTTTCAACTTGAGTAGCTACCAAGTCATTGGTAGCACCAACACAATGGCCAGCAAAACAAACTTTTGAGTGTATCAGACCCGTTCCCTTTTTTGGCTCTGCAACTGCCAAATCCCAACAACGCAAGCCCCAACCTTTGAACATTGACGCGAGGAATTTTCCATCACAAGATTCAATTTTCACACAAGGTAGCACCTAATCTCCAAACCTCTTTATTCATCTGTTTTCTTTGATAATATCTCCTAGAGCACAGTTATATATTGATCTAGCAATGGTTTTTATAATGTGCTACCAGAGCCATCATCATCATTGTGTAGTGTAATCTCAAATAGCAAATTATTGCTTTCCATTGTTTTTCTCAACGTGCAATTGTAATCATTATGAGATGGTCATGGGATCTGGCATTATGTAGCCACGATGAATCAGAGATATAAATCTTGAAAGGTAAAAATTTAATACTGTAGATTTCATACCTTCTTGCGTAACAAGAAAGTGAACTAACAAAATCGCATTTCGATTCAAGTACAACCCAATACACATCTCGTGCTAACCAAGAGATACCACAAATTAGCATAGAGAATTATAATTTCATTACCATACTGAACTTAAATTTTCATTAACATAATGATCTATATTTTCACTACCACTTCGGTGGATTAAATCGTCGCTGAAGATCACAAACCTACAAATAAACCCAAAAACAGATTATGTACTGGTCATCCTATTCAAGTGAACGGCGAGAGGAATGGGGAGAAATACAACAACAACAACTAAGCCTTTATCCCAAACTAGTTGGGGTCGGCTAAGATGAACCATCGATAGTCCAAAAGTC
>JAOTQG010108509.1:0-12295 GCA_025631175.1 Iris virginica
AGATTTGATTTTTAAAATTTTGAATTTAAATAGATTTGGAATCTCTTCAATTATTTTGGAAAGATTTGATTTTATCTGTTATAGAAAATATGGTATTTTCCGAAAATCATGGGATTTGATAAAGAATCATAAAAGAAATTGATTTCTCTCATTCTCACCAATCACTCTCTTAATTAGACGAGTATGATACACATTCTGTAGGGGCGTATGAAGCTTTATACGCCTAGACGTATAAAATAATATTTACCTGAACCCTACATAGTAATCCGTGATTGATTGAAGTTTGATTTTGGCATTCGGGATGCAGATTTCATGCCCGGGTGTATAACCATTAAGAACATTCACACGAATGCAAAAAATGAAAAAAAAAAAACGGAAAAAAAAAGAGAACAAGAAGAAGAAGCCAATAAAGCTTTCAATGAACTTTTAGCTGACTCCCTTGTCCCTTAATGCTAAATCTAATTATGATATTTTGTAAATTTGTTAGGGTGGTTACTGCCTACTTAATAGTAGTATATTGACTAAACAAGGTGAAGAGAACCAAGAAAGTGCAGTTGAGTATCCAAACGCCATTAATTTGACCAAGGGCACCTCGATTACAAAAGTGTAAGGGCCATTATGATAAATTTACGTTACTAATTCTGATAAAATAAAAGGTTAGTAACATGCTTGTTAAGGTGCCTAGTTTGACCCTTTCAGTTCCACCACCAATGAAGAAGGTAGAGCTAGTGTTCGTACCTGCACCAGGTATTGGTCATTTTGTATCAGCAACTGTGTTTGCAAAGCGCTTGCTCGACAGAGATGAAGGTTTCTCCATCACAATCCTAGTTATCCCTCCACCCGGTGCTCCTCCCGAGATCGAAGCCATGATTCAGATGCTTGCCGCTTCCGATGCCCAAATCCGATACATCAACATCCCTCCTGCCGATCACTTTCCGGCTCGGTCCAATTCCTCCGGGAAGTTCATATCCGACTTCATTGAGAGCCATGTTCACCACATCAAAAACGCCATCACGACCCAGTTGCTGTCCGGTGGGGTGGAAGTTGCAGGGATAGTTGTGGATATGTTCTGCACTTCCTTTCATGACGTAGCTCACCAACTCAACATCCCTTCTTATGTCTTCTTCACATCTGGTGCAGCTTTTCTAGGCTTCATGCTGTTTCTCCCGGTCCGCCACGGCCAGGTTGGTGTTGAGTTTTGTCCATCCGACGTCGAATCAATTGTATCGAGTTACGCGAACCCTGTAACTACGGGTGTTCTGCCGAGTTTTGCATTCGACAAGGATGCGTACGAAGCCTTCCTGCATCATGCTACAAGGTTTAGACAAACCAAGGGAATTATCGTTAATACATTTGTGGATCTCGAACCCCATGCCGTAAACTCCATGATGATGGCAACACTACCACCAATTTATCACGTTGGACCTGTACTCAATCTCGGTGTTGTAAAGAAGTCAACAGGGCTGGGGGACTCAAAATTGGACGAGACCATCATGAATTGGCTTGATGATCAACCTCCATCATCAGTGGTTTTCCTCTGCTTTGGTAGCAGAGGAAGTTTTGATGCCCCGCAGCTTGAGCAGATGGCTATGGCTCTCGAACGCAGTGGGCACCGATTCCTTTGGTCTGTCCGCTGCCCACCACCAAAGGATTCTTTAGAGATGCCAACTGAGTACAAGAAAATTCAGGAAGCACTGCCAGATGGGTTCTTGGAACGGACTGAGAAGAGGGGAATGGTCTGTGGGTGGGCACCGCAAGAGAAAATACTAGCCCACCGCGCTACGGGAGGCTTTGTATCTCACTGCGGGTGGAACTCTATCATGGAGAGTATATGGTACGGTGTTCCAATTGTGACATGGCCCTTGTATGCTGAACAACAGTTGAATGCGTTTGAGCTGGTGCGGGAGTTGGGATTGTCGATAGAGTTGAAAATGGATTACCGCGTAGGTAGTGGCGAGGTGGTGATGGCAGATGCGATCGAAAGAGCCATATATCGCCTCATGGACGATGACGACGACGGCCACCGGGTGCGGAACAGGGTGAAGGATATGAGTGTGAAGAGCAAGAAGGCAGTGGTGGATGGTGGCTCTTCATATGTTTCATTGGGACGTTTAATTGAAGATGTGCTGAAAAACACAGACAATTGAATTGTGTTTGTTTTCCATTGTACCTTGCATAACTACTCGTGCAATTGATAAACCAATTCGTTGAACCATTTTGAGTTCCAAATTATTTGAAGCGCTCATGCGTTTGGTGCAAGAAGCACCCCATCAGCAATTGTATCTTACTCTCTGATTAAGCGAGTGAATAATAAGAGTAAGAAAACTGCTTTCTTAATTTGCGGAACCGTTTACTTAATTTGTGAAAACGATTTCATTCATTATGTTATTATAGTATTCATCTAATTCAACAGTATGTTCATTTTTACATGTCAACATTGTTCATTTGTTTAGTTATATATTTATTACGTATTATAGTATTTATTTAATTTAACGTTATAATCATTTTACATGTCAACATTGTTTATTTGTATAGTCATATATTCATTACGTTATTATATTGTTTATTTTATTATTACGCTATGTTCATTTTATAAATGTGATGTGTTCGTATAATAAGTATGTTGTAATCATTTTATAATTAAGATATTTTTATTGTATAAATATAATATATTTTTATTAAAAGTATAATGTGTTCATATTATCAGAATGCTGTATTTTTTTTTATATATATATGAGCATGTTCATTCATTATATTATTTTTTTTTTATTGTATATATAAACGTGATGTATTTTTATTAGAAGTAGACTGTGTTCATATTTTCAGAATGCTGTGTTTATTTTATAAAATGTTATGTTCATTGATAATGTATTTTGTATTTATTAGCTGTATTTATTTTATTCATGTTCATTAATTTAGATTCTTCATGTTCATTATATTCATTATTCATGTTCATTAAATTCATTGTCGATGCTCATTAGCTGGAGTAATCGCAAAAATATGAATTTTTTCGAATTAAATTTTCAAAATTTTGGGAAAAATAATTTTTCTTTAATTATTATGAAATAGAGAAAAGATAAATTATAATTTCATAAAATTAGAAATCAGTTTAATTGATTTATACGGCTATTTTAAGAATTAAGAAAAAAAGTTATCAATTCCTAAATTTTAAAAATTAATTAAATTTAAATAAGGAAAATGAAAAAGAGTGGGGGATGATGAATGAGCGAGGATACTCGCTGATGTTCCTATAAGGGTAGGAGCGCTTAATATACCAATTGATTTTGAGTTGATGTCCCTATATTTATTTTTGATTTTTTCAGGCTGTCTTCTGCCTATTCAAGAGACTAATCTACTAGGTAAATGGGAGGCAAAAAAATTAGGGTTTCTCACAAGTGGGTTACTGCCGTGTGTAGGGTAAGAATTCCAACTTAAGATCTCTTGAAGTCAAAGCTCCTTCCACTTTGACTAATTCATTATATATATGGAGTTGGATGTTGACTAATAGGATAAAATTGCTAACCGTACCTGCTCGGCCTTTAATTGTAAGGAAACTAGAAAGTCCGAGGGCACAGAATTAAAAAAATATAAATATTTAAAATTAATTTTACAAAAATATTACGATTTAAAATATACACATTATTTAACAAAATAATAATTTAAACAAATACTTTTTAATATGATAAGAAAAAATAATTTAAAGAAATGAATGGGTATTAACATAATGCATTATTTTGTTTGTCCACATATTGTTAAGTTAAAAAATATATAATGTATTACTTTTTTAATTCAATTAATACATTTTTGTTTTTTACCTTTTTCTCTTTAATTAATTACCATACTTTTTCTGTGTTAATTGTTACTAACTTACTACCGATTAACAAATAATTAATGCATATGAATTCATCGAGGTTGGGGCACGGATGAGTTCAGTGAAGTACATAACGTCATAGGGATACAGTCTTACATTCAATGATTGAAAGGAGTTTTCACCGTAACAGTAAAAATATCCTTCAAATGTAATATAGAGTTGATTTAGCTTTCAGACCCACGACAATCTTAGTAGTTTTGTTTTTAAGCAACTCCATCAACTAGATCTAGTAAAAATTGATACATGTTTTAAAATTTATATAAAATTTATAATTTTAAATATTAGAGTCATCTAAGATATAGAATTTTTAAAAAATAAGATAAAATTAGGGTTAATCACATTTTAGGCCCCAATGTTTTCGTGGAGTTTCAAAATAGGCTCCCAGGTTTCAAAAGTTTCGAAATGGGCCATAATGTTGCATTTTTGTTTCGAAATGGAGTTTTTTTGACGAATCAGTTAGAAACTTAACGAAATTCAGCTCACGTGCAAAACACTTGAGTTCTCTAAGGGTTTTTCTGTCATTTTACCCCATGTATAGTTTATCAAAATAAACCTTAATATATTTTCAAATTAAATTAAATTTTGATTAGGATCAATGAAAATTACAAATAATACCTTTAAAAAGTTAATTATAATTTTAAAAAATTAAAGTTAATTATATTTAAAGTTAAATAAATGTTTTAATATATATTTAATTATTTAAAAAATTAAATTTAATTATATTTAAAGTTAAATAAATGTTGTAATATATAGTTAATTATAATTAACAATTAATTATAATTATAATTATAATTAATCGCCCCCCACCCCTACTGCACCCACCCAATCCACCCCCACCCCTACACCCACTGCCCCGCCACCAACATGCCCAGATTTGCAACCAACATCATCGAATCATTTCAAGTGTGCTAAATAACATCAATGAATCATTAGTCCAATCCAATGAGAGAGAGAGAGAGAGAGAGAGAGAGAGAGAGAGAGAGAGAGAGCAACAATGTTGGCAATTCTGCGACCACTGACAGATTAAAACCAAAACCCGCAGCCCTCTTTCCTGCAACCCGAATCAAAACCCGTAACCTGAGTCATCGGCGAATTGAAATCAAAACCCTCGCGTCCCTTCTTTCTCGTTCTCCTCCCTCTTTCCCCACCAAAACCCGCAGTCACCCTCTATTGAAATCAAAATCGCCACCTACAAATCCAAAATCCACCGGCTGACCCAAAACCCACCGGCTGATTCCAAAACCCGCCATTGAAATCAAAATCGCCACCTTTGACCTCCATTAACAAACCCAGATCCAATTTAACAAACCGCCGAGTCAACATCTGTCTATGAAGTGCTCCGGCAGGCCTAGGCTAGCTACATGGTGCTTCCAATCTCAGGCGATTGATTCCTCTTATAAAATGACTATTCGGAGGCGCTAAGGCCTTCTTCAAAGGAAAACTGACTTTCTTCCTCTTTCATTGCTTGCACCACCTCAGCGTGATGGAGAGAGATAGACTTGAGGAAGAGAGAGATACGGGGGGAGGGAAGAAGAGGGAGAGACGGGAGGGGGGGGTCAGGGCCGCCGTCGACAACGACAGTACTACCCTTGACTGCCCAAGGATTTGGGCAGATATTGGTGGTTAGGGCTTTTTTTGGGAAAGGGGATGGCAGAATAGATGACGTAGATTATGGGAAGGGGAACAAGGAAAAGGCGGATCGACGGTTTAGGGGAGAGAGAGAGAGAGAGAGAGAGAGAGAGAGAGAGAGAGAGAGAGAGAGAGAGAGAGAGAGAGGTCGAGACTGATTTTTTTCTTTTATTGGATAATTTTAAATTTAAACCACGAACTTCACATGGGAGAAAAATGACATCAAAATCCCCGTTAAGTTCACGTGAATAGCACGTGCCTTCTTTCCCGTTAGATTTCTAACAAATTCGTCAAAAAAACCCCATTTTGAAACAAAAATGCAACATTATGACCTATTTTGAAACTTTTGAAACCTGGTGGCCTATTTTGAAACCCCACGAAAACATTAGAATCTAAAATGAGATTAACCCTTTATCCTAACAAAAGCATTTCTGACATGGGTCCAGCGAAAAGAAGGATTGAAATCCCCATGACAGATGGTCGCTATCGCAGCTCGGAAAGTAAGTATGTGTGTGGATTCTCATCATTTCAACAGAATGATAGATTGGATCCTTGTTGATTATTGAATGAGAAACAGATTGTTGTATTTTCTCGAATGGATGGATGGATCATCATCTCTGAATGCAGTCACATATGATTGATTCTATGGGCATCTGATTGCTGCGTAGAATCATCTGCTCGGTAACCAACAAAAATGAATCTTGTTTACCAAGATATGTGAATGTGAAAGTTCAAAAATGCAATGTTCTTGAATATTATTACAATTGATTTATCATGCCAATGTTGAAGGTTCCACAGAAAAATTAAATAGCCCGTGAAAAAATATCGGGCCTTCAGTAAAGTCCAAACATCAACACTAATCTACTCAAAACTACCAAGTATCCAATCTACAAACCTGCCTACTGCTGTCACTAGTGTTTGTCCTTGGGAATGTCAAGGTTTTCAAATATGGGACTGTCGACTCCCACGCCCATTGCATTCAAACCATTGTCCACGTATATGAGCGCACCTGTGATGGCAGATGCCAATGGTGATGCCAGGAAGGCAGCCGTGTTCCCCACTTCCTCTGCTCAATTGTTTAGAAAGTTTAGTGAAACTAAATGCAGCGTAAGAGAATAATACTTTTTTTTTTTTAACTTATGGCGATGTTGGGAAGAAAAAGAAAATAGTTCACCTGCCGATAGTTCTTTCTGTAGAGGTGCATTTGCCTCGGAGTAATCGATCATCATATCTATGAATCCAATCGCTTTAGCAGCACGGCTTCTTAATGGGCCTGAAAGACATTCCTTTTCATGTAAGGTTCTATCAACTACATGGCAGAGAGTTTCTCATTGCCCCCTTTGGTGTACATCTGACTTAACACCTATACCCACATGCTAAAAGAGAAACATCAAAGTATATACATATAAACAAACCAAAGGGACTGCAATTTGGACTAAAACTGTTGAAGGGTTGAATTCATATGGGAACAACCTTCTAAAAACCTATCATCTCAGTAACCAACCAGGTATGTAAACCTTAAGATACATATGGAAATAACATTCTTTCTGCATGCGCACGCGCGCGCACAGAGAGAGAGAGAGAGAGAGAGAGAGAGAGAGAGAGAGAGACCAACAAAAATGATCTGTAATCAATCCTATGTAATTTGGGTATGCATATAGCATAAGCTAACAACCTTATAAATGACCCGTAAAGATAAAAACCACGCAATGGGGTTTCAAATGGTTGCTGTCTATGTCTTGAGATATCTAGAGAAACCCAACAAATGTTTTTCTAGCAATCCTGTAGATTTCTGGTAGAGGCGTACATCACAGCAATCGTTGAAATGACCAACACAGATAGCAACTTGACAGTTTAGTCTTTTTAGTTGAAATAACTTAGAGAGGTTTAGCTTCCTGTGTGCAAGCCAGAGGTGGAACATGGCTTGCCCTCTCAAGTGGTAAAGCCAATGTTCCTTGCACAGTAAAACAGTTTCCTATTAAAAATGTCTCTTTTCGAAGTAAGGTGACCAAGTTCAACTAGGATAAACCTCTCGACCAACTTCATAAACATATTATGTTCTAGTAGCATTTCTAATATTTTTTTTCCCAGGATGAGAAAATATATGGCCCATCAATGCAAATAAATATACAAAAAGATAGAATTACCTGCAGATATAGTGTTCACTCTAATTTTATGCTTTCGTCCAGCTTCAAAAGCAAGAACCTGGAAGAAAATTGCAGACTAAACATATAGGAAAAGAGAACAAGCAACTACTACTGCAAAAGCTTGAATGGAAATTATGGTTACTCACTCTTGTATCACTCTCGAGTGCTGCTTTTGCAGAACTCATGCCCCCGCCGTATCTGTTTTATAAGTTAGCAATTAAGGATTTTGCCCTGTGCATGTTAATGATTTGAAACAAGCAGCAGTAAACAGAATACAGAACACTTGCCCAGGTATAATTCTCTCCGAAGCAATGTATGTAAGAGAAATTGACGAACCACCTGTAATAACCACATCTGCTCCTAAGCACCAAAATAGATGAAAATAGAGGATGTAAAAATGGATTACTAGGTAAGTAGCATGCCTGGGTTCATGATCGGAAGGAAATGCTTTAGTAAAGAAACATAGGAATAACTTGATGCAGATATTGCCGCTAGGTATCCCTTCCTGGATGTCTCTAACAGAGGTTTGGTCACCTGACAATAGTTTGCATTATTCGCCACGTAACAAGAGAAACAAATGTGAAATAATGTTTTATCATTAGGAATGTTATACCTCTGGCCCATTCGCCAGTGAGTGCACCAAAATGTCGATGCTTCCAAAGTCTTTCTTCACTGTTTCTGCAACTTCCTGACACATTTCCAAATAAAGCGAAATCATGACTCTTCATTTGACGGCTAGCAACGTATGCCAGTGAAGCCCAAGAGATCTAGAGCTAGCCTATGTTACCTGGACTCGACTACGAGGATCCGTCACAGGTGCGGTTCCGGGTGTCGGATCCTCCGAAATTGTAAAATTTACACCAATATCGTGTCGTGTCGGACACAGGTACTTTGGCAAAAGTGAAGGGTCGAGGTAACATAGGAGCTAGCTAAAGTTGACCGTGAAAGTTGAAACAACACAAAATCAATTATACCAACTAAGTAACTGCAACAATACCACCAGTACACCAATTTAAAACTAGCAACACAGAGTTGAGTAATGTAATATGAACCTGAACAGTCCAATTGCTGGATCCTGCATATCGCTTATTTGCTTTTATCTGCATGAATGAAGCCACATCATTAATAATTGAGTGGGAGCTTGATAACTGTTACGCATATTGAACTTTTTTATCGTATGCTTTACATTACTTCTTCAGGTACATCATCAGGGTTGTCAAAAACAGCATCTAGGGGATATACTTTGGTAATCTCCATCAAAGAACCGTCAGGCAACCTGAAAACATATTCATCTTGATAAAGTTGACTTATTGAGTAGCATCAATTTAAAAGAAGAAAACATGTGATTAACATCATACACGCGCGATTCATCAAACTTCCCACGGCGTAAACTCATTTCAAAGATGTTCAAAGCCTACATCAAAAGCCCAAAAGATAGTCAGACAATACAAATTAAGTGCAATAAATTCTTAAGAGCCCAAAATAAAAATGCGAGCAGTAAAATGGGGCATTTACTTACAGGCACCCATGTTCCAACAAGAATTTCAGCCCCAGCAGCAGCCAGAGATTTTGCAATAGCCCAACCATATCCATTATCATCAGCTACGCCAGCAATAAATGCCCTTTTACCTTCAACAGATTCAATTCGAGTAAGCATTCAGTGTCGTAATTTCCTATGACAAAGTGCAGGAGACTATGAAATAGCAATAAGTTTCACACGGTCTGAAATTTCTTATGGTATGTTTGGTAGGGAGGAAAAGTGGAGGGGTGGAAAAAAGGGGAAGGGAAAATAGGAGGGGTGCACCAATTTCCTCTTGTTTGATATGAGGGAAAGTCGAAGGGAGGGAAAATTAGAAGGAAACTAAAACACCACCCTTAAATAAAAATCTCCCCCCCTCCCCCCCAAAAATTGGAGTGAAAATGAAGGGAAAACTGAAAGAAAACTCCAATAGCTTTAAAAGTCTATCCTTGGGTTTCACTTCCAAAAGACGAGTATTACAAATTAAAAGGGCATAATAATAAAATACATAATTAATTTTTCCTCCTTTATTTAATTTTGTCCCAAACAAGTGAAAAACAAACACTCTCATTTTCCCTTTAACAACCAAACAACTCAAGGAAAAGACACTTTCAACCCCTAGTAATCTAAAACTCAACACTCTTTATTTTCTTTCCATTCATTTTTTCCACCCCTCCTACCAAACATACCATTAGTAAGCAACTTTTCTTTTCCTTCAGTAGATTGCTTAGAAAAAAAATATGATCAAGGCCTATGTCTTTTGTGGATTAAGTTTCCATAATACCATGTTTCTGAACCTGGACATCGTCAGTAAGTTACTAAAATTGATGCAATCACGTGAGAATATTTCATGAAAAGTGCCATTTTTGGAAGTCCTCTTAATTAACCATGCAGAAGCACGCAATTAACAGCCCTACAATGAAACCATCATGTCCTTAATTCTAGTACCAGGCTTGTACCAAATCCACCTCACTAATAACCTTGACCGACAGAAAATAAACTAGGTAATTGCTTTAATAATAAAGCACAAGGATGATCTAACCTTTCAAATCAATAGATAACCCTGAAGCAGGCTTGCCTTCACTACCTTCTGACATTGCCTTGGTAACAAACTTTTCATGCCTAGCAGGAACCTTAGTGAAACTCCGCTTAACATGTGGCACAGGTGAAACATGACATGAACTGGTAAGCTTAGTCCATGGTGATTTATCCGAATCAAGAAGAACGCTTGCCACACTCGTCCTAAAACTTCTTTGAGTTAAGAAAATGGAAGGTCTGCCTGTAACAATATGCAGAGCAGAAGCAGCAGCTGCAACCATTTTTCAGACTATGCAATCTGGCAGCACAGAGGACAAAAACACAACTTAATTATAACTAAATTTCTAGTGACCAGAGGTGGAATGGCAGTTCAAAAAATTCAGGATTTTGGAGAGAGATAAAAGTCTACAAAGAATTGACCCAGCCCCAACTTTGTAATAACAAAAACAGAGATTTTTCAGCCAGAAGTATAGCCAAGCAATGCACAATTATTATCAAAACTGTTTAGTCTTTTCATAAAGTAACTTTACAACAGCATTAGGTAAGTCTGCCTGCAATACAACATACCAAATGAGGTGTGTCCCCTCTCATGAGACTCGCAACACTTCATGATAAGTGGAGGGTAGAAGATACAAACTAACTTATAGATCGCGAGTCAAGTTTCACCTCTATGCACCAAATGTGCAAAACAGTTGATCAATCACATGTTATTCTATGAAATGTATACCACATCAGACTCTTAGCTACCAGAATATGACTGGTCAACTTATTCACGAACTTTTCCAGCTAAAGTTGATTCCTGTGATTCAAAAGAAAGCTTGAACTGAGTTGAACTTCCCTAAACCATTCAACTGACATGTATCAACCCATTTCAACCCATATTGACGAGCTTAATGTGTATGACCTCACGTCAAAGCATGCCAATCAGCTCATATAAGTTGGAATAAGTCAGACATTTGAATTTGTAGTTTAAAATGAACTAATAGTATGATTTAACCTGTGAAACATAAAAGAAAATTTCATTCAGGGGACCTGAGTTCACACCCAAGTTCCAACATGTGGGAGTCCAAAAACCAATCAATATCCTCTCCATCCAAAAATGTGTTTCCTTTTCTTTTTTGTCTTTCTTGTGATAATAATTAGAAAGAGGAAAAAGAAGAGGAATATCGTTCTGGAACGAATTGGGACAGAGGGAATAGGCAATTTGGAAACATATGGGACAATAATAGTGCCCACTAGACTCTAGAGTGAACTCAGTGAAAAATAGTCGCCAAGATGAGACCTACAGAGAGTATCAGGTTATGGACATATGCTCTATTCCCAATATTTTCCATGATATGTTAAAACAGATTACCAGGAGAAAATAGGGTTTAAGCAACCATCAGTTGTCTGCAGAATTGAAAAGGGTATCGAAATTTTGACATTCCAACATCCAAACTTTACACATTCCCCATTTCATTCATTAGCTACTAATCGAACACTTGATTTTTAAAGTAAAACAAACTGAAATTCTAGTTACAAAAAGCATACATTGTGTTTGATTGGAGAAATATTGTACCTTGAAGTGAATTGGAGGCGTCAATGTGGAAGCGAAGGAAGATTGTTGAAAAAAGGGGGACCAATTTAGGGTTTGAAGAGTAACTCAGTTTATTCACTTTGTTGTAGTAGTAGATGCTTTGGGGTCGGCCATTTTCACCGGTAGTAGTACTACTGCCATAAAAGCTTCAACCGCGAAGAGAAGGGGGGGCATGGGAATATGCGCGAATGGATAGGTAAAGGTTTGCAATTATTGTGGGCCCAGCTGGACTCGACTAGGTTACTGTTTTACGGCAAAATACCGATTTTAGTTTAGTGACCTATTCACCTTTTATATATACAAAACGCTTAGGCCCAGATTATAAGTCCAATTTGGTTCGATATGGTACTATTTACCGCCCTAAAATTTCTAAAATCGTCCCTAATTTTGACAAAAATATCCTTATTATTTATCGTTTCAAATTTCTTAATTCGCTCATTATTATATAATCACTTTAATACCTTAGATATAATATTCACTTTAATGCCCTTTATTCGATTTGCTAAACTTTCGAT
>JAOTQG010108520.1:1248-12294 GCA_025631175.1 Iris virginica
CAGATGATGATGGTGTAGCTGTTGCTGCTGAAATTGAAGTAGTTGTTGCTGTTGAAACTGCTGCTGCTGCTGCTGCTTCTGAGATTGAATCTGGAGTTGCTGAAACTGCTGTGTGGTTAAAAGTGTGTGCATAGCTTGGTTGTTGGGATAAAATTGTTGGTTTGCTCCAAAGGACGGAGGAAAGTTCATCATTGGTCCACCATTTGCAATGTTCTGTCCAGTTAATACTTTCAGATGCTGGATCTCCTCCTTAAGCGCGTCATTTAAAGCTGTGTACCGAAAAAGAGAACCAAAGCAGCACCATTCAGTCATGTTAGAATCAGAGTAGTTCTTTATTATCAGCTGCAACATATCACCACCTATTGTAACGTGAAAAAAAAGAAACAAACAAATGCAGAGATTCTTGAAATGAAACAGAATATAAGTAACTCGTGCCTAAGGCCATGTCACTAAGGCAGGACAGAGTGGTTCAACAAGCGTCGGCTTTGGCAAATGTGACGCATGTAACCACGGGTAGTTAGTTCTAAATCAACTCAACTCGATTAAACAAATCGTTGATCCCAATCACTTTGCGTCATCTACATAAATCAATATCTTTCATTCCACGCGATCTAATGCCAAGTCACCGCAGAGGCCGGAGTCCTAAATAAGACGGCATAACTTTCATATCATACACCCCAGACGTGTGTTATGTGCTTTGGTCATAGTGAATCTCACAATCATCTCTTTCTACATTGTCCTACAGCTTGGAGATTGTGGTGCAAGGTGTTTGGAATCCTGAATGAGAGTTGGGTTTGCCCTGGGTCTAAAGAAAGATTTTCTTCGCTCGTCATTTACAGGCTTTGGCAAAAGCAAAGATACAGCTTGCTTATGGAAGTGTGCCATGTTCAGTACGTGGTGTAGGATAGAAATAAATGCGAGAATCTTCCGTAATTGGGCCCTATCCTTTTCCTTACTCAAAGGGGAGGATCGAGTACCTCGCTTCTTTAGGGGCATCAGCATGGGGTGCTTTTCAGTGGAATGACCATGACAAACTTATGTAGAGACCGGGCTGTTGTGCTACTTTAGGAGTAGTTTCTTTCTTTTTTTTTTCTTCTCGCTTTCTTTCCCTTTTATGTTTCTTCTTTGGAGACCAGCATGTCCTCCCCAATTGTATATTCTATAAAATCTTCTTTTTTATTTTAAAAAAAAAACATATCATATCATAAAAGTAAATAAGGCATAACAACAGATGAATCATAAAAACCCTGTATGATATTCACGATGTGGAATGGACCTAACAGAAAATTTGCATGTTATTGCACACGCCGTGATGGTACAAGGCAGTAAGTAACCCCAAGGGGGTTGTCTTAGACAAGTGGACCCACCGAAACTTTCCCTGTTTGTTAGACCTTAGGGAGAACTCCTACAAACCACAAGGGACTCATTCAAGAGCACAAACTCCCACAGAAGATCCCATTCTCTGGGTCTGCACCACCAGAGGCCTGATTGACCCACGGATTAAACAACTTACCAAGTTTCATCAGATTCACAAAAAAGATGTGCGCTCAGCCAAGGATGATTTGTCGGATACTGGGATATGCTTTTCAGAGCTTGTGATGTGGCTATGTCACCTGCATCTTGCAGCCTATGAGTTTGCCTTCTCTCCCGCGACTCAGTCTGCAATGCTCCCTCATTCCCTTGCTCTGTATTTCAGTGTCTTAAGAGCAACAGAAACCCGACTATCTTGACGTAACCCTCTAATCGCTAAAGGACCACACACCCAAAATATAAAATCCAAGCTTCTGAACTGAAAGAAAGATATTGCGAGAAACATTTGTCTTATTATCTCACATATAATGCGTAGAGAGACTGCACATCCACATCTCCCTGGCAAAGGCTTTCTGGTAGTGTATTAGACAATGTTCCCCCGGTTTCATCCATTTCTGGTAATTAATATAATATACCTCTTGCCCCCCCCCCCAATTCCCTTGCTCTGTATTTCAGTGTCTTAAGAGCAACAGAAACCCGAAACCCTCTAATCGCTAAAGGACCACACTCCCAAAATATAAAATACAAGCTTCAACTGAAAGAAAGATATCACGAGAAACATTTGTCTTATTATCTCACATATAATGCATAGAGAGACTGCACATCCACATCTCCCTGGCGAATGCGTTCTGGTAGTATATTAGACAATGTCCCCACAGTTTCATCCATTTCTGGTAATTAATATAATATACCTCTTGCCCCCGGGAAGTCTCTTATTCCTACTGATCTGTGATTATATGAAGAATGAGCACTCCATCTCTCCCAAATTAATATCATGTTAGGCATGTAAAACTTTTTAATTTTGTAGTTATAATTACATTTCCTTTAAATTAGACAAAAGTTATCCCTATTCCCGTATAATTTATAAGAGAAATAGCATCGTTTCCAGAGGGAAGAAAATGAATGAAAATAATAAAATTTATAGCTTAAACATAGAATCTCTATTTTTGGATAAACTAATGTAGAAATAAGACTTCTTCTTTTTTAGGATGGACTGATGGAGAAAATAAGATGTAGAGGCAATTATTACAAATATCGGTGTGCAAAATATCAAAGTAAAATGCTGTCAAACCACTCACACTCTGCTTGTGTTTTAGATTCTCACAGTTAAACCCATGACTCACTTCAATTTTACTCTTTTAAGTCACACCTGTCTCCAAAAAATCTAAAGCCTACAATGTCAAAGTTTCTGTATTGTCATATCTACAACCAACTACAATGTCTAAGAGCCTGTATAGGATGAATGTCTGTCAATTGAAAGAGGGAAAGTGAAAACAAAAAGGGGGAAGGTCACAAGAAGAACCCTCACTAAAAGAACTCAATAGAGAAACTTACCGTCTTGCAAGTGCACCTGTTGCTCCATTGTTTGCAAACGCAACTTCAATTCACTATTTTCAGCTGTTAGACCATTTGTATCCCTCTACAAAAAAGTTAAAATAAAAGATGTCAGAGTGCCAACACTTTTCCAGCGAAATTGAGGATACACTAGCACAGTGGCATTGGATAAACTAGATAGAGAAAGAGGTTGTGTAATAACAGATTTAGGAGCAGGAAAGGCAAACCCTGGAGATACGCCCAGCACCGAAGGTTGCACAGTTACTCCATTTCTCCCCTTTATACACTTTCATACTCCATTTCAAAGGTTATACTCAACCTGTATACTATTGCCCCCTTTATACATAGCTTGGGTCCCAAGAATACATAAGAGCTCGAGAACTTGAGAGTCTTACGGTTAATTATCTTTCATTTGAAAGAACTCAATACTATTGCCCCCCCCCCCCTCCTCTCTCTGCAACCATCGTACGAAAATCCAAGGTAAATATAACAAATGTATCTATTACAGATAGACAAACCTGCAAAAGGGTCAATTGAGCAGACAATGACGTTGCTTCTGTTTGGAGAGTTTGGACTTTTCTCTCAAGCTCAGCAATGTACCTCATCTTCCTCTCCTTTGACCTTGCAGCTGACTGCCTATTTGCCCATATCCTGTTTTACAGCAGAGACATGATATACTCGTGATGACATACAGGCAGACTGCAACCAAAACAAATTCCAGACTAAAACAACAACTTGTCAAACAAAAAGAAAATAAACAAGAAGCTCCATATTGTAAATTCTGTGTATAAAAAAATTGAATCAATAAAAAGAAATAAGAGAAATACGCATGAACACAGACGACCCATCATGCCCAAAAGCCAGCACTATCTAATTAATAGAAATGGAGACAATTGCGCGTCATGAACGTTGGTTAATCAAAATACAAACAGATTCTTCACCAAAGTCCCAACAATAGACATCCACATCAACTAAAATAAGAAATATACTCAACTGAGAGCATCAGTCTTACTCTTGTGATCCTTACAAACAGTTTTTTCCAGCTTCTGCTCTGACAAAGAGAATATGGCTCATTCATTCCAGGAGAAAAAAAATTCTCAATTCTGCTGTGCCGCACAATGAAGAAGCTGAGCCATCCTACCTATTCAAAGTTTGAGAACAGGTCAAGGGCGTTGCACCCCCGATGGCTCTAACCATTGGCTTTACCCATTAGAACTTCCACTAAGGTTCCAACTATCCACAGGGAAACTTTGGAGGGAGCCAGCTACTAGCCGGTTTGAATAGTCTTTCACCCCTATACCCAAGTGCAACGAAATATTAGCATGTCAGTATTGCTGCGGCCCGCCGCCAGAGTTCTCTTTGGCTTCGCCCTGCCTAGGCATAGTTCACCATCTTTCTGGGCATGAATGCTCACACTTAACCATTTTCAGATGATAAAAATCGGTTGGGATGCACCATGCGAGCCCACTTCCAAGAATGATCAACCCTGGATTCCCATTGTGCTGTAATCTAAACTCTTCAAATCTTTACATTTAAACTAGGTAAGCTTTATCTCTGATCAAATGCAGTCACTAAGCAAACCATCTGGTCTTCACAACGCGCATACAAAATCATAAGTCCCCAATGGACCACAAAAGGTCCATCTCACATTAGCCTAGTTAAACACTTCATAATTCGATAATTGTCAACTATAAATCAAGGTATACCACTATACCTTGTAAGAAAATTAGGCAACTAACCGAAACCTTGATACCGCAATAGATCATCTAAGCTCACATTTCACAATTTCGGATATTCATTAACTAGACATCAAGATCTCGAGCAAAACGAGCTTCTAGTGCATAGAATGTAACTAATCAAAGCCTCAATATCTCAAGTCAACTAGTAGTAAGACCGTCGAACAATCGGATATTCAGAATAGTACTCTATAATACGATCATCAACAAGTCATAATAATGCAAAATACCAAATCTCAATCACCAACACAATCATGGCAAAACAAAACTTAGTGGAATAATGAGCATATAATTCTTAATACGCATCATTCTTAGTACCTAAAACTTTGCTCTTAACATTATTCAACCAGTCACTCCTCATCTAGCTCATTGGTCTTTCTCAAGCTACGCTATATCCTTATGTGGGTCCTTTCTTGGATCTTCTCAATCTCAAAGGCGTAAGCCTCAAATTTTCATCAGTATATTTCTATGACTTACCTAGAAGCTATAATATATAACATCTAATTCTCCAGGTCCTCTTAAAGCACTAAAAATGATGACCTCAAAGGATGCTACAATTTCATCTCAACACGTCTCAATTCCATTGACAACATAACTTTGGCCTAATTTCAAATCTACATAATTCTCCTTAATGTCATTAATACCTAAAACCATGCTAAACAATGCTCTGATACCATTCTGCATAAGAAAAACTCGACCTAGCTCGGTGAGTCCCACCGCTCGATGACATTACATTAGTCAAAGTCCGAAATAATCAATATTTTAATGTTGATCTTACACACTATAAAATACATGAGGGTTTATAACAAACATAACTAAGTAAACGATAGATACTAAGTGCTTGGTTTCCATAGCTAAACAAGATACTTAAGGGCATTGCCCCAACTTAACGGCTAAATCTCGAGATGCTAGCTCATCCCGCCGGACCCGAGCCAAACCCGAGGCCTGAACTAGACCGATCAATCTCATTAATTAACCGGACGAAAAGAGAAAATGAAGGGGCAAGTGAGAACAAATACTAGAGAAAGTTCACACACGCAACCCATCGGTGACTACGAAGGGGAGACAAACAAAATGAAATTAATCATAGCTCAATACTAAAGCAAATAAATAAACTAATAACAAAGTACGATCTAGAACGAGAGAAACTCAAGCATACTCAGAGATCATGAATTGCTTTTAAATCTCCATTGAGATAGAATAGCACATATTGCCATCGACGAATGGTGCTTTTGGGGGCATCTCCATTTTGAACAACAGCTAGTCTCGAGAGTGTGGGTTTGGATCTCTAGGGTCTGTTTGGATGGTGGAATTTTGGTTTGGGTTTGTGGTTCTTGTTTTTGGTTAAAGTAAAAAATAAGAAATAAATTGAAAATTCTAGGACCAATGAGAGAGAAAAACACAAATCAAAAACCCAAACCTAAAACCTCCCTACTAAACAATCATAATTTTTCTTTATCCAGTAGGTCTAGTTCTAGCTTTTTCTTTCGTTATTTTTTTACAAAGAAAATAATTTAATTAAAGGAGAAATAGTACAATGAAGGCAAGCAAGAGATCTTCTATAAAGGAAAAACATAATTTAAAGAGGGCAAAAATTCCAACATAAAAAGCATAAATACAAACTAACACAAAATAGCTCGTTAAGTTATAGACTCTAACCAAATCGAATAAAGACAAATCGTGAAACACCCCCACACTCCCTACACATAAATCGTCTCCCCTAAAAGAGAAAGGGAATCGCATAATCTCTGAAAATATGGAAATTTCTCTCAATCCAAATATTCATAAGCAAACTAAATAGTGCATCCCCCCCCCTTCACTTCAATCAGAGAGGACCACAACTCAACTGCCAAGGGATAGAGCAAGGCATAAACAAATGGTCATGAGTCTTACTACTCCACATACACACAATACACACATTTAGGGATAGAACAATTCAAGCAACACCACTGCCTCTAATCCTTCATATTCCAACTTAAAGCTAAGGACCAATCAAAAGCAAAAGTTTTTTTTTCCATTTATATTCTTTTTCTTTCTTTTATTTATATGGACGTCTCGATTTACTTTGCAATATCTCCTTTCTATCCGTATTTTTCTTTTTTCTACAACACCATAGTTATTTAAGGTGCAAGGTGTGCCCGGGACCTAGACACTAGGCGCAAGGCGGGTGAATGCCCGAGTGACGAAGCTCACAAAAATGCTTTAAAAATTACTAAAATAGTATAGTAAATATAGTTATATACAACATCAATAAAAGCAAAAGTAACCACTTGAATTTTAAAAAAAATAACGGGGGATGAAACTGTCAAAGGAGAAAGAATTGGGAAAAAGAGAGAAAACAGAAAGCCCTAATTTATTTATTTTTAAAAAATGAGGACTGATCAGGGAATTATAAGAAACCACATCACGACACTAGAAAGCTTAAGAAAACATAATCGCCCGATTAAAAACAGTCGGTCACACTTTAAAAACAAAAAGTATCAAAGAAGAAAGAAAACCCCAAGGAACAAGATGAAGAAAAACAGAAGGAAGAAGAAGAAAAAAAAAAGAAAAAGAAAAGGAAGACCGGGCTGGGCTGGGCTGGTCATCGTCGGTGCGAGTGGAGACGTATGGCTGCAGGTGACGTGGTAATGGGTAAGTCCTTTAGCGTGCGTATCGAGTTTGGTCAATCGTTGGTCTCTTGCTTCTGCCACATTATGCAATAGAACTAAAAGACATTTAAGATCTGTATAAAAGAGGTCAAGATTCGGTAGTTAATGGGCTTTGCGCCAAGGCGCAGCTTATCAAGTCCCTTGCCTAAGCCCTAGGCGCGCCTAGGCCCACGCCTTTGAGCTGCACCCTGCCTAGCCCACTCCAAGCTCCAAACGTGCGCCCCGCTGAGGCTAGCGCCTAGGTACCCTTTTAATAACTATGTGCAACACCAATAACAAAGCCTTAATCTCAACCAAGTCAAACACAATTTTTAAGCTCGTCGTATTTTGCGAGTTCGACTCGACTCGACTTGCGTGACTCACGAGCCGACTCGACTCGTTATATTTTACACTTATTTATTTATAATTTATATAAAATTGGATTGTTGTAGTTTGTAGATTATTTTTTTTATATTTTAAAGGAACAAACTTCAAATCAATAATTTGTATTATGTATAATTCATAAGTAAATTATTATTGTTGATAATTTTTTAACTTGCTTATAAATTTTTTTATTTAAGAAAATTTAGAGTGGACTACAGCACGAAAATATAAAAATAAAATTATAAAATTATAAATTGAATAATGATCCAAAGTTCGAAATTTCTATTTTTTCATTTCAATCTTCATAAATATTTTATAACATAAGTGCATTACTATCTACTGCAATAGGTTAGCCATTATGCATAACATAACATAATTAATAATTTTCATAATTAAAAACTCACCAAAACTCGTCAAGATCCGTTAAAAGCCCGTCAAAACTAGCTAAAATGTCCGTCAGAACCCGTTAAGGTTCATAAAATTTTTGGCTCGCAAAGTCTCACGTAGGCTCGCGAGCAGCTTGCGAGCCCGTCACAAGCCAAGCCAAGCCCATTCATTTTAAGTTCGACTCGAGTTCGTGAAAGCTCGACTCGTAAAAAATGTTAAAAGATCGACTCGAGTTCGTAAAAATTTGACTCGATTCGGCTCATGTACATCCCCATGAATCTTTTTCGGCCATTCCACGCGATCCAATGCCAAGTCAACATATAGAACACCATTTTTCATATCTTTCCATATGTCTTATGCCCATGTTAACTTTGTCCTACCCCTACCTTTAGCTTGACTAAGACTACTATCACCGCTCCCTAAGTAGAGCACTTGGGGGCATACATTGTACATGACCAAACCACCTTACGTGGTTCTCTCTCTTTATGTACTACAGAAGCTACTATTATCGTTTCTCGTATTTGTTCATAATGAATCTCATCTTTTCTAGTTTCACCGCATATCCATTAAAGCATACGCATTTTCGCTACTCTTGTTAGCATGTTATTTTTTAGTAGTCCAACACTCAGTTCCGGTATTTTTTTTTTCTTCTATCAATTATCACAAACAAATTATCGAGTAGGACTTAAGCTATTTCCAAGCTGGCGGCAAAAAGTGGCATATCAAACGCTATTCAAATATCAAAACCTGAAACGAATGCATACAGGAACAAAAGACCGAGTAATCCAATCATCACCGGCCGTCTCATACCAATTGGTAATGATCGATGACTCACATATGCTATGATCACCGAGTGTAGTCCAACCACCAAAGAGGACAAAACCCCACAGGGAAGTAAAACTCACGAGAACTAAAAACTGATTCCGAAGAACCCACTACTTCTCGTCAACGGTGAAAAACCATGTCAGGTCAAAAATGTCACATGTAACCCTGTCGTACACGGTTGTCTAACTTAGTGGTCATAGTTAGAGAGATCAAACAACAACAAAACATCAATAACACAATACGCTTGACTAAAAGAATCATTTGTGTATGTCAGACAATAGATAATTGCAAAAATAAAATCATGCAACTTGTGGGCAATCATTAAAGAGTAACAAAAAGGTTTGACGAACGGTCAAGACAAATCCTAATTTGCAATTGGTATTGGTTAGAAAATGATAGAAAGGAAAGAAAAATAAGAGATTTAGATGTGAAGTCACTGATGGGAAAAAGAGAAAAGAACAAATAAACTTAAACAGATCAGCATTCATGCTTTTTAGGAGTTAAATACTTTCAACTCAACCCATTCATGCCTCTGCGAAGATTAGTTTCACCCATCAATTAGCTGAAGATTAGTTTCACCCATCAATGACATAAAAGATAGCGTTTAAATCTTTTTGGCATAAACAACCATGTAATTGCAGCATATCATATAAGACACATCCATCGAGTTTAAAAATAGTATTTTGCACTCCAAAAGTAGGAATACCTTAGACCATTCTGAGTTTGGGAATAGAAAGATAGATGAAACGAAATAAACATAACACAAACAAAGGAAAATATATCAGAAGGCACTGATGACAGCAACAATGATCTGCAGTAAAATCTAAAAGGAGGGGAATAGCAAAAAAAGTAACAATGGTTATAACTTGCCTTAGTCATTGCTTACGCTGTTTCTTAATAAGATAAGTGCAGTCTTATTCAAATATTATATATGAATATAAAGAAGTATGTTTATCGAGAATGATACCTCTTTGCACGCTTTGGATCAACAAGAGCAAGCTCAGCAAGCTTAGCAGCAGACATGGATTTCTTGGCATCAGCTGACGACGAGTCTTCTGGACCTGACATGAGCATCTCAGACTTGATTGTAGTCGACCCATCCATGGACTGACTATGCTGATGTCTAACTCTGGGCCTCTCCGAAGAACCAAGTGTCATATTCTCAGGAGGAGGCAAGGCAGCAGCTGATGTTGGAGCTGCAGCAGAAGATGATTCACCCACTTGAAAGGAAGATGTAGCTGACGACGTCGAATTGAACTTGTCCATATCAAGGTACATAGAGAATAAGTCCTCTTCAGTCTCATCCGAGAACGAAGGACCATCGAAGCCACCGCCCACGACTCCGAGATCACTATCAAAGCTAATATCGTCCGGGAGAGTAAGAATCTCGGAGTGGGCACGTCGGTGACCCAAATTCTTGGGAGGGTTATCAGGCATTCGGCTAATATCATGACTAAAACGGCTAGAATCGGATGACATAATCCCATGACCAAACCTACCACCAGAGTCCGAGATACCCAGTGGAGGCAATGGCTCTGGTTTCACATTAAAAGTATTCCCACCACTCCCAGGCGGAGGAGGCGAAAATACAGAGTACCTCCCAGAAGGAGGAAGTAAGCCTCCGGAGTGGTTCGAAGATTTATCCTTGTCCATTTACCTCCTCAATTCTCCTTTAAATCCAACAAAATAGCAAGAAGGCAACTTTTCCTTTCAAGAACCAACCAAATTGGTAATCCACTTTAAACCCAGATGGATTTTAAACAAACCCTCAAAATCCAGCTAGCCAAGAGCCCTAAAATGGCAAGAAAATCCAATAATTGGCCCTAGGAACCTGGAATGTTGGGTTTCAAATTAAACCCTAAAAACAAAAGGTAAAAATGAATGTTAACCACAAAAACAATAACAAAATTGAAATAAAATACACAAACTAATTTAACAAGATCTGATAAGCCAATTAGCCCTGGCAATCAAAGATGAATGTAGGGAAAAACAAAAATGAAACAAAAGGTAAAGAATTCTTACTTTTGAAGAGATACCCTAGAAAGCGAAAGAATCAAAGAGCCATGATCACATGGGAAACGAATAAACAAAAGAACAGAGATCTGATATACCAAATAATGGGAAGCTTCGGAGAGACGATAACGACGCGAAGAAATGTGTGCGCTTCGATTGGAGAGTGTGTGTGTGTATATATATATAAATATATATGTGTGTGTGTG
>JAOTQG010108531.1:0-12288 GCA_025631175.1 Iris virginica
CAATACACTCAAACACTCTCTTTCCAATCATTTGTCAATCATTTGGAGATACTATTCATATTATTCATTTATCATGGACCCCACGCTCTCCCTTATAAGATAGAGTTACCGAATATCAATATTCACGAATATCAATAAATATTAGAGTTAACGAATTGTAAAAATTAAATATAAAAAGACTATTTCAATATTCACGAACATGACATTGCGATTAGGAAATACGAAATACGCATTTGTTATAGCTGCTTTTTTATTTTATTTTTTCATTTTCACATTTCACAACTTTATCCAATTCTTAACGAACCTACCCAAATATTAAAAATTTAAATTAAAAAAATACATTTAAGAGAACAATCAAACATTTAAAAAATTCAAAATCGAAATAAACGTTTAAAATGAAACAAATCTATATTATAATAACTAAGTATAGTTTCTAAATTTTTTTTAATGAAAACGGGCCAATACAACAATTTCGGTCCAGCCCATTAACCAATTCACTATAAAACAAAAAGAAAACCTAATTTTTCATTCTAACATAAAAGAAAAAAAAAAGAGTGTCTCCCCTCCCCCATTCTAACATAAAAGAAAGGAAAAATAGCTGTCTCCCCTTCCCCTCTGAAAGCCAGTGCTCCTCACAGCCACCACCGCCGCCGCACGCCACAACCACCACCAACAACACAGGCCACAACCACCGCCACCATCAACACCTCCCTGTCCCTTTCCCCTTTTCAAAACAGAACCAAGTTCTCTGTCCCTCTCCTCTCACTCTTTTTTCGATTCCCATTTTTTCTTCTCTCTCTAACAAAGCGATTATGATTTTAGATCTAGTATCCAAAAAATGCATATTTTTTATCAATAAATGTTTTCTCTTTGAGATCTATCTTTTAAAAAAATTGATCTCTAGTTGGATCTTAAAACCTTTGTTGTTTTTGTAAACTTTCCACCCTACACTTTCCTTCTTTGTTATTGGGGGGGATTTTTTTTTTCTTTTTAGTTCAGATCCGTGAATGTCTACCTTTTTTTTTTTTTTTTTTTGGTATTTTGCTGATCCGTTGTATCCGTCAAAAGATGTATTGATTTTTGAATACGTTGTATCCGTTGTTAGATTATCTACCACACAATTTTTTCCCATTCTTTTGACAGCGAATTTGCATAAGGGGAGACGGTTGAATTTTCTGTCTTTCTTTTGATAGAAGATAGTGCATACAGTTGTTGAAGGTTTTTTTTTTTGGAATTTGTGCAGAAAGTTACTATTACGGATGTCCCATCATCCGCTCTCTTTTATAATATAGATAAATAAATCGAACAATTATGCCCCTAGAACATAAAGTAATACTCTCAACTAGGGGTGGTTATGATTCGATTTGGTTCGGTTTAAATCGCAACCAAACCAAAAGTTAGATTTTATCATTTTTTAAAATCAAAACCAACTTGAGAACATGAAAAATCGACTTTTCGATTTTATATTTTTCGGTTCGATTTTTAAAAAGAAATTATGTAATTTTTAAATTTTAATAAGTGATAAAACAAATCCATAAAAGTTGATGATATAAGTATATATAAATAATTAAGTGAACATAATTCTCTCATATAAAAATTGAATAAGAAAAAATTGAAAATAAAAGGTAATTAAAAGTGAAAATTTATATAAATATAATATTTAATAATATGAAATATAAATACATTGATAATATAAATATATATAAGTAATTAACTAAATAAAAAATAAATTAATATATAATAATAATATTATCTCGATTCGATTTGATTTGAGAAGTCACGACTAACTTATCAAATCAATATTCTCAATTTTAATGGTTCTAGAAACCTCCCGCTCATTTCTTAACCCCTTCCTACACAACATAAACTATAGCTCTAAAGCCCTAACCTTAATCCCAAACTCAATCCAGGGTGCCACCACCGCCACCATCGACCACCTCCGCCGGGCGGAGGTCAGAAGATGTTCTCAAGGCTAAACTGTGTCTGAGTGTTATGGAGATCAAGTTCCTATTCCCGACCGATTCCCCACCCTTTTCTGTCATAGCGGTTTCCAAATTCGCTGCAATTTCTCTCTCCAGTGATTCCTCCCTCCCCTCTGAATCTTCTCCCACTCTCCTTTTCCCCGACGGATTGAAATTGCAAGGAACTCTAGTCTTTCTATATAATATATCTAAAATTTAAATTATTCTTTTGTATATTTAATCAATTATATTTTTAATTTAGATTATAAATAATGTACTATTTAATTATATAAAACTTTAATTATTTAATTTTTGGCTCGCACGCAGAAGTTTTATTATATATACTAGTAAAGAAGTCACAACTTTGGTTGGTTTAAGAGCTAAGAATGGGTGAGGAGGATGTTAGGCCGTCTTACTGGCTGGATGCCTGTGAGGACATCACCTGCGATGATCTCATCCGTGATTTTGCGGATTTGGACTCGGTTGCTATCCCTGAACCCCTTGATGCTGCTGCTCCTGCACCCCTCCTTCAAGATGATGGCCTCCTCGACCCTTGTTTCTTTGATGGGATTTTTGACAGCATTGGTAGCTCGGCAGCTGATGTCAAATTGGAGGCCGTGTGGGAAGAGATCCAAGTGGCGGGTTCGGTTCGCTCCAAGTGTGAAGCTACTAGTGCTCAATCCAATGGTTTATGTGATAGCAGTGTTAAGGATGGTATCACTGCAGAGTGTGAGGCTAACGCTAGTGGAGTACCCGGCAATCGTCATGATTTGGAGAAGGGGAAGAAGCAGTTGGATGGCAGAGGGGACTCTGATTCAGTTTGTTCTCAAGAGAGAAGTGGGTCGTACAGGGATGGTAAAAGGGATCATCGTTCTACAGAGAGAAGTGGGTCACACAGGCATGAAGTTCATGGCCGTGGAGCCCACATGGAGCAAGCTTATGACGACAGCCAAGAGAGGTTTGGGAAAAGGCCTCGTCTTGAGAGGCAATTTACAAGCAGTCGCAGACAGCAGCATTCCCTCCCCAGGGAAAGACCTAGTAGGAAAAGGGAACGTGATTGGGAGGAGACTGATAGGAGAGACAAAGACAGTGTGAGGAGAAGAGAACTCTATGGTAGCAGTAGAAGGAATGAAAGGGACAGGGATCAGCGGGGTTATTGGGAGAGGGATCGATCGGGTAAAAAAGATATGGTTTTTCGTTTGGGCTCTTGGAAAACTGATTGTTGCATTCAAAAAAATCAGGAAAGCAATGGTGGAGAGACAAAGAAGGTCGAAGGACCTAGGGTGAAAATACACTTAGAGCAAGCCCGCAAGTATCAGTTGGATGTTCTGGAACAGGCAAAAAGCAGAAATACTATAGCTTTCCTTGAAACAGGGGCAGGGAAGACCCTCATTGCTGTGCTACTTATGAAAAGTCTTTTTACTGATTTGCAAAGAGATGGCAAGAAGATGCTCGCAGTATTTTTGGTTCCTAAAGTTCCTCTTGTCTATCAGGTAATGGAAAAGTGTTTGGCAAGGAAAATTGTGTTATTCATAAACTGAAGTGTGAGTAATACTTGTTTTCATGCCCTCTGTCCAGCAAGCTGAAGTTATTCGTGAGCGAACTGGTTTCCTTGTTGGTCATTACTGTGGGGAAATGGGTCAAGATTTCTGGGATGCACGAAGGTGGCAGGTTGAGTTTGAGACTAAACAGGTGCACTTGAGTTTCCATTTTTGGTCATGTTTGGTTATTATTATATCTCTTTTGATATTTGAAGAGTTCTCATTCTTAAAAATTCCTTTTTATTGTTGTTTATTGGTAGTTTATCAGTATGGTAGATTCAAGCATTTTTAACTCTTGGTTGATTAACATGCTATGTTTATAAATACATATGTTATCTGCTTTCACCTTGCAAATGCTATTATGTAAAATCGATGATGGCCCTTAGGACACTTTACTCGCCCTCATCTATTTGCTCTTATTTATCTTTATAGATGGCCTAAAGGCCCTAAACCAATGGTATGCAGACATTAGTGTAGTTTATTTTAGTCTGTACCTGAGAAGTCATTTTGCCTCACTTATTGAAAGTGGAGCCACTTTGCCTTCACTTTCAAAGTGCTACACAAACTACTTTATAAAAAGCATATGAATTATAATCCGTTTTTGATCTTGGATGCACGTAAAAC
The DNA here is from genome assembly GCA_025631175.1 of Iris virginica. Lineage (NCBI taxonomy): Eukaryota > Viridiplantae > Streptophyta > Magnoliopsida > Asparagales > Iridaceae > Iris > Iris virginica. The sequence continues at coordinate 4,127 of JAOTQG010108531.1, forward strand.
TCTATATTCAGCCTTCTTCAATTGAGAGTAGAGTGACTTTCTGTCCTTTAAACATATTCCCGCTAGCCTTAGATGATTAGCTATGTTAAATTTGTAGGAAATAGGGATTTTTGCTAAAAACAACTCAAAGATGATAATTAAGATATTGATAGCATTGGGGTGCTTGGATTTATTGACGTATTTAGGTTTTCGGTTTTCATGTATTTCTTTTCTTTCCCTTATGGAATGCTTGCCCATCCTTCGTAATATTGTCTCTTTTGATCTAATTCTTCTTTTGTCATGGAAAAAAATAAAACACAAGAAACAAACCTAGCATTGCACTCTAGACTTGTTATTGTTTTTAGGGAAAACTGCAATTTAGTACCCCAAAAGGTGAATCGCATCCCGGGGTCCAGTGTTTCAAAAATTGTAACCCTGGACCTATGATTTTCATTTCATTGCAATACAGTGCTAAACGTTGCATTTCGGTATCGATTATTGTGATTTGTTGCATCCTAGTACCTATAGTTTCATCCATTTTCAACAATTGATCGCTTTTAACACCAGATTGCAATGAAATAACAACTATAGGTACCGGGTTGCAACTTTTGAAACCCTAGACCCCGGGATGCACTTCATGGGAAACTTTTAGGAATTAAATTGCGGTTGGCCCTTGTTTTTATTCTTAACTTCTGTTTCATAATAGTCCGTCAATCGTAATTGACTAACTTATGCCATTGGAAGTTCTGGACTTTCAGAAGTGTCATATTTTCCATCGGGTCAAAAAGGGTAGTGACATCATCATTAATGTTTCGAGGGACTACAAGTTCATAATATGCCTCACAAAGAAGTTACAAAGCTTTGTCCACATCTTTTCTATCCACTTTATGTTTCTTCTACCCGGATTTCTTGTCCCGAAGGTATTACGACAAAGCTGCTAGTTCAGTTAAATGTGCTTATTTAGGCATCCAGCCCTCTAGCTTGAAGGAATGGTGTATTTTTCTGCAAGTCAAGTCATGGAGGGTAGAAACAAATGCACTTCTCGTGCTCATTCTTATTGTATGCATGAAGATCGAGCGTATTGAGTGGGCAATGGAGGAATGTAACAGCTGTATTGCAAGTTGGATTATTCCTGATTTCTAGTTGCAAAATGAGTCCCTTGCATTAGGGTTTACTCTCTTATTCGTCAGGAGGTGAGGGATATAGGCAGTGATGTTTTTATTCTTTATGGGTCCAATCTAAGACCATGGCAGGGTACAACTTTGTAAAACTTGCAACTTTTTCCTGTGCTTGTGTGGAATGTGGGATAGGGGAGGTTGTTCCAAGTTTCAGTTTGCATTTGGTAGGGACATGGGATAAGTGTGGAAAAAATCAGCTGCTGTAGGATGATTAACCTTCCACTTGAGCAGATCTGAAAATCTTGCAAGCTTCATGACTTGGTTACCTTGGTCTTCCAATGCTCAAATACTTGGTAACAACTCAATTTAAGGGGTTCCCATCTTTACTCTAGAAAGAGCCTTCCATACTCTGGCTATGGAGGTCTAAGATATGCCTGTCTTCAATCAGCTTTTAGTTTTCTTGAAATAGGGTCCTACCTTAATTTTATGTGGGAACACATTATTTCTTATCACAACTTGTAGGGATGCTGTTTGAGGATTGATGTCAGGGCAATGTGTCATATTGCTGCTTGTGGTGCTTTGGTTTCGACGAAAAGGCATAGGTTTGTACAATGAAGTTCAAAGTCTGGTAGGAAGTCTATTTGAATACTAGAGTGCACCATTGTTCCATTCTTAGGGAAGTAGATTGTTTCAATATATTTTATGGGTTGACTTGAGGATTTGGCGTTGAAAGACTAGTTTGAAATAGAAGTTTTGGAGGTTAGAAAGGCAGTAAGTTCTTGATTTTTCACTCTGGTCATTGATGTAGGAGAAACGACTTGTTATAGAGTTGGATGGAATAGCTTAGAATTTTTATATAACTCTTTGTGCAGATGTAGCCCTACAAATGTAGAGGGTTCTTCATTTAATGAACCCTTTGAGACGTTTGCTGTATGGAGTATTAGGTTAGGCAAGGAACACGAGAAGGGAGCGGGTGAGGGATTGAATGGTGGCCTGTTGCTTTTTGGAGTATGTTGGCAATATGTAGGAGCCTTTTGAAGGTTTTTCCTAATGTCATGCTAATAGTATTATGGGTCAGTGGCAACTACTTACATACGTTTCCTTTTATGTTTATGATCATGGTCAGATGCATAAGAGACTTGGAGATTGTGAGATGGACTTTTCCACAATATGTATCTCCATTTATTTATATGGCTCATGTTTATCACAAACTATATGGCTAACGTCATCCACAACCTTCACCTATTGATTGATAGTTGCCTCAATAATGAATCCTTCAAATAACATCAGTTGCGTTGAGCTTTAGCTATGCCTTCATATTCCTCCTGCTAGATGTACTTCCTTTGTTAATTTTAACTTAATTTTCAAGTGTTTCTCTCAATATTAGAGCAAACTACAGCAAAGTCCCTGGAGATATCGGGTTTCATCCTGTTAAAACTATTTTAAAAAGTGAATCCCTATAAATTATATTTTTTTGGCCTCTTACCCCGACCCTCCATGCAGAAAGAAGCAGAAAATCAATTAGATGGCTTGCACTTGATGGTTACACAAAAAATTTCATTACTAAACCTCATAGGTTCTCATCTTCTCCTCAATCCGCTAAGCCGAATGCCTAAATCAACCTCCTTCATGAAGTAGTATCATCATTATCATGTTCCCATCATCACTTCAGAAAGTTGGGGGAATATCCAACTTAGATAACATAAAACATAGCGAAATTGAAATAAAGAAATAAATCATAACTAGAGAGGGATAAGAAGTGAGTGGAGAGAAATCATTTGGGTGCTCACTCCTAGGTATTGCAGGGTAGGTACTCTAATCAAAAGAAATTCTGACTTGAGAATGATGATGAAATTGAAACCAAAAATTCTAGATAGAAATTAGGATATAAATATTCAGATGTAAGAGTAGTTAGAATTGCAGATCCTAATAAATATTCTTAAATGGTACTGGCACATACAATAGGCCTCTTATTGCACTGTCAGGAGGTGAGATGGTATCATCATTAACTTAGCTAAGCTAGGGGAAGACTAAAGTTAACATGAACATATGTAACAGAGAAATATATGAAGGAATGTGGACTATGTGATGATGTTGGATAGTATTGAATGGAGGAAAAGGATTCATGTAGCCTACCCCAAGTGATTGGGGCGGGGGCTGAGTTGATTGAGTTGAGAGTTTAGGGTTCGATACACATATCTTAAAATAATTATGAAATGCAAGTCCAAATCAATTTTAAACGGAAATCAGGATTGGGAATAGTGACTATAGTCAGACACGAGTTACTTTTTAATAATAAACAATTCAAGTAGAATGTGGTGTTAAAAATTGTAATACTATGTATGGGTGGAAAAAAAATGCCAATTGCCCTACCATACCAAAAATTCTCTACCAAAAAATTGCCCATACCATTATCGTACCGTACTGATTTTTTTGGTAGGGTATTGGTAATGACTAATGAAAACCATTACCACTGTATTACCATTACCGTAACAAAATAAGGGCAATTTGTTAATTTCATGTGTATAAGTATATAAATGAACCATGACCCCTACCAATCTGCTGTACTTTCCTAGTTACTTGTCTATTTTGGTAGTGCGTTTGGTAGTTGCATCCCATTGTCTAATACCTATCTTTCTAGTGTGGGGGATTGAATGTGATAATGTGATGAATTGCTATGAATTTGAAAGACATTAATCCCTTGGTACAAGGCATATATCCTATTATCATGTGTATTTTTGAAAATGTGAGTACAGTAGGAACTGCGGGGTTGCTAACTTTTGCAATAGAAGATAATGATGGTTTACAAATTTTTGTTTTGTTTATTTGTGCTGCACTTTCCTAATTACTTGTCTATTTTGGTAGTGTATTTGGTAGTCGCATCCCGTTGTCAAGTATCTAGGCGGATCAGGGGTTGTATGTATGTATGCTTGCACATTTAATTCTTACAATCACTGCCATTGCTGCAGGTTTTTTTTTTCTTTTTAATTTGGGTCGAAAATTAGTAATGCCAATGCCCTACCGTACCCTACCGAAGTTTCGGTTTACCGAATTTCAGTAATACCGAAATTTTGGTAGGGCAATGGTAATGGATTTTGCATTACCGATATTTCGGTAATGGTAATGGTAATGGTAATGGTAACGAGGTTTTGGTACGGTTGCCCTACCAAAACCACCCCTATTACTATGTGTGTGTGAGTGAGAGAGAGGGAGGGACCTGGAAACCAAAAATAGTTCAAATTCAAAACCTTTGCCTTGTCATGGCATATCTCTACTCTTCTAGCGCCCAGACCATAAAGGCTTGAATCAAATCCTTGATGTAGTCCTAGATGGTAATAGGGATGTATATAGTCGTATGTGGCGGATCTAGGATTTCTGGTGAGGAGGGTTGAGAAGTAAACAACAAGATATTTTTTCTTCTCCGATGAGCAAAGACGATATAATTTGGCCAAAATACTTTTCTACATAACAAAAAGAAGTCAGTAACATTTGTTTATAAAAGGTAAGAGAAAAGCACTAACAAACTAGGTCATAGGCGGTAGGCCACCAATAAAGCAAAAACACAATGATAAAAAATTGCTGGCAGTAAACAGGTAAATTATGGAAATTTCGCGAACTGGGCATTTCTAACCAAGGCGAACGTGGCTAGAAATCTCTAATACTTTTTAGCATTAAAGTTTGAACATCATGTATCATTTGTGAATGGGAAACATAAACCCATCAATTTGTAAAACTTCATGTTCGCCTAAAAAAGAGGATAGTATTAATCAAAAAACCCATAAAAAGTAAAAGTAATGATCACGAAAGAATTGATTCCATCATTTTAAGCAAAGTTGCTTGGGTTATTTGGCACAGTTCCTTGGTGTGCACGCTAAAGAGCAGGCTTGCCCTGGTTCTATTTTTTCTATGTTTCAGAATCAGTTTCATGGGTTTGGGTTAGACGACGAAAAGAGTTTGTTGTAGCAATTCGTGTGCTTTGCTGTCCTATGAGGTATTTGGATTCAGAAACTAGTTGAGATCCTAGACTCTATAGTGAGCGAGAGTGGTATATGTAGCTTCACTCCTGGTGTTAACGAGGGATGCCTTTCAAGGGGTTTCTATTTCAGTGATTAAGAGAGATTGCTCAGATTGGGCCGCGTGTTTTTCTAGTTCTAAGTGTAGCATAACCTTGTTTTTAGCTAAATATCTTGTTGCATTTCTTATCCGCTTTTTTGCATATTCGTGTATCTTTTTGTATATTCTATCTAATAATTTTAAAGACTGTAAAAATTAATCAAAATGTAGTAAAAAAATCAAGTATTGGCTTAGCAGACTAAAGCACAAGATTGAGAAATCACCAATTTTCGTAATTGAAAGAAATTTGGATTTATTGCTATTTAGAATTCGCTCTTGGAATTAGAATATGAGAGTGTGAAGTGGCTTTGTACTTCCACACTTTCTTAAATCTCATACACCCTCCTCAAATATGTTAATGCTTTGGATCTTCTTAAAAAGAATTTTCTTAGCAGTACTATTAGTTTTTAAACTGCTGTTTTTTAATTGTGAAGTTAAGTGTTAAATGAGTCAATTATAAATTTTTATTTATTTTTTATTTTTGCATTTTTCAGAGAAATTACAAGGGTTTTGTTTTGTGATGATTATTAAATGGAGGGGTTTATAAGCCCAACCAATAGTAGATTCCCCATGGTCATAACTCCATACACATATTTTATCATCATACTCTTTCTCGTACTCATTTCTTAGGGCTCATTTGGTAGGGGGGATATGGAATTAGGGGTTAAGTATTATAAATTAGGCCTCTATTGATAATTAGTACTAATTAATAACAATCAGATGTTTGGTAGCACAATTGTTAACACAACTTAATCCTATTGTAGTGCAATCTGTTTTTTTGATAACCCTACTATACGATTGATATACAAATTTTCTTCCCCTATTCCAACCTAACTTTGTCTTTCTTTTTTATTTTTTCAAATATTTAAACTTCTCTACTGCACTTGTATATTTTTAACCTTTATTGTCTTTTATTACCCCACCCCCCGCGAAAAAGAAAAAGAAAAAAAAAGTGAAGTTTAACCCAGTTTTTAATACTACGAGCAATCCGAAGAAGATCTGCTAAGAGCAGTGAAAAGATGCAGCATTGAGCATGACAATCCAATCCACCACTGAAATCAAATTATGGTAATTATCTAACTTTAGTTCAATTTTCCAAGGTCTCCCCAAAGTTTCACCACCACCTTCAGAATTTGAATCAAGAACTAAACAAACTAGAATCTCCGGAAGAAAAACTATAATTGCTCAATTTTTTTGAAATCATACATCCTTATCATGAGCTACTGACAAACCAAAGGCCCTAAGCTACAAAATTGAAATCATACATCCTCATCATGAGCTACTGACTAATCAGAGGCCCCAAATCACAAAAAGTTTAACTTGCCATGTCAAACAAAGCCCATGTTCCCATACCAATCTCTGTTTTTTAGCTGCTAAAATTAATTGTATTTAGCTTCTATGGAAAAACTGCACCATCAAGGATCACATGAACCCAATTTGTCAGAAAAGAGAAACCCACAAGCCAACATAAACACCTGAGGATAACCTGGAAATCTTCACTACTGGCCGAAAATATAACAGGGAAAATTCAACCATATGTTTTCCTTATCCATTCTTTTCCTTTTCGTTCTTATTGGGGGTGGACAACTCATCCTCCTGCCTAAAATCATCTTTTATACATAATAAATAAATAAATAAATATATATATATATATAAAGAAGAATAAATTAAAATGATTCAAATCTTGAATCGCCAACACTACTCGAAAACTTCAAGCATGATTTAGAACAGAGACGCATCCATCATAAATTCCCGCACACATGCCAGTTCAAGGACCGTAGCTTGGATGACGGATGAGAATCAATGACGATCGAGGGTAATCACTAGAAGCCGACCCATCCTAGGAGGCACCTACCCGGGGAAAAAGACAATAGCTCTTAGCCTGAAGGGGATATAGGCTCGAGGGAGCAGACCTGATATAAGATACGGTGAACAAGAGATCTCGATCTAGACCATCGAGTAACTGACATTCTTTACGATAATGAGCCGATGCAGATCTTCAATCCCTACAAGTTAACCTACCCCTTCAGTTTTGAGCAAGATGTTCCACATTGGATGCTTATCTTCAACCCCTAAAAGCCAGTCATCATGAGAGGGATAAAGAAGCTTTAATGCTAATCTGAATGACCTTAGTTATACTGGGTATGAAATTAAAGGTTAATATAAGAGGGTATTTTGGGAATATGAAAGTCATAAAAGTTATCCCCGTGTTTTTGTTAAAAGGAGTATTAATAAAACAACCCCCCCCTCTCCACGTATTAATATTGAGGGTAAATTGGGGTATTGGAGTTTAATCCAGGTTACCCCTTATTAATTAATAATTAGCTTAAATGGCTACCAAATACCCCTCCTAAATCACTAATAACCATATCCCTCTATAGTGACCTCTACCAAACCACTACTTAGTGTATTACCAGTTTACCACATAATATTTGGTATGGGCGTCATAAGTCTTCTCGAAGTCATGCAGATCGATAAATATAGATAATGTGTATATCAACTTTTCAAACATGTTTTGTGCATGGGTGGGGATGGGTTCCATAGTTCACTTCACTAGCATAATCCCATATATATATTTTTTCTTTTTTTCCCTTTCTCTCTTTCTTAAATTGCTCCTTAACTTGTGTTCTCTACACATCAATAGTTTTACTTGTGAATATACTCTCAGTGCATGCTTCCAAACCTCAATACGAATTCCATATTGCTTGAAAGCCTTTGGTATTTTTAGATTCCTTTGTTTCACATATTTGCAAACTTGCTGAAATAAGTTTGATGCATTTCCTTTGAGGAGGCTGATTGGTATTGAAGTACATATGGTTATGCTGTGCACACCACTAGTTGTTGTTATATAGTTTGACGTATTGTTGATCTGCACATCTGCAGGTCTTGGTGATGACAGCTCAAATTCTTCTAAACATTCTCAGACACAGCATAATAAAGATGGAGGCAATT
>JAOTQG010108542.1:0-12285 GCA_025631175.1 Iris virginica
TAAACCGCAACCAAACCAATATTCTCGGTTTTTATAGTTCTAGAAACCGAAACCAAACCAATACATTGGTTCGGTTTGGTCGGTTTGGTTCGGTTGGTTCGATTTTATATTTTTTTTGCTCAGCCCTAACGTCAACTTACCAATAAGGACCTAATGGAACCAAATACCCTTAGTTACAACCATAAATTGAATCTTTTCAAAACAAAGGACTAAGATTAGTTTTCCTAAGGCGGGAGGGGCTAAGGGGGTAATTACCACAACAAGGAAGAAATAGGAAGTCAGAATGACTGACACGTGTAACAACGTTTGCCACCAAATTCACACTGCCACTGCTCAGTTAGTTACCGGCGGCTTCTCGGAGCTCTCCTCTCTCTCTCTCCCTATCCCTCTCCCTCACACACACATACACACACACTCTTCGGCGAGGCGAAAATGTCGATTTCGCCGTCAGCAATTATTTCAATAAACCCTAACAAGCTCTACATCAGAAACCCGAAGTTGCCACCAATTACTAGCGCAATTATCTCACACAAATCATCATCGCATCACGTTACTTCCAATCTCAATTTCTCTCTTGCCGCACTCCGTCGCTTCAGAGTTTCTGCCGTCTCCGGCTCCACAGGCAAGTTACACTCCACATACACACACTCACACTCACGCTCACGCTCACACTAACGTGTTTATGTTCATACACAAATAATATGATACCTGGTTAGGGTTTATGAATTTGCTAATTCATTGTTGGGCCAGTTACAGTTCGCTTCAAATACACATACTTTCCATTTATAAATTGCTGCTCATAGAAAGTCACATTCCTCTCCACACACTCTTGAATGCTGGTTCCGCTATTAGATCGAAGAGTACCTTTTCGAGAATTGGAGGGTTAAAATGTGTATATGGGAGAAGAGATATATTTTACATCCCAGAGGGGCTCTAATTGGAGATATCATTGTTTCTGGTACAGAAGTTTCTATAAAAATGGGAAATGCCCTACCTTTGAGTGCGGTTTGAACTATTGATTTACGTAATTGGAAGTAACCAATTAGGATGTTAACCCTTTAATTATTTGAAAAAGATATCATTAACGGGAACAGAGGGAGTTCTTATAAAGGGTTTCAGTAACAAGTGCTCCAGACATCCGGCATTCGTTAAAAATCCACATTCCCAAATTATTTTGCCTTCATCTGGCTTCTTTTACAGAGAAAATATGTCTCCATCACAATTTCTAGGGGCAATCGATGGTGTGATGCACTTACTAGTGGCCATGTTACATTTTCACACATACACACTTGTAGTCTCCAATACTCACACGTACCAATCTCACTCATGTGTATAAAGCTTCTTGGTATATCATATTTGGGTTGTTTATGCATATAGAAATTTAATTTAGATATTTTATGTACTGGTATGAAATAGGAACTGGATCATCTGTTGTGGGTGAAGAGACAACGGATTTGTTGGAACGAGTACAAGTTTTTGATTTGAATGGAAATCCAATTTTGATTTCTGATTTATGGAAGGACAGGAAAGCCGTTGTTGCATTTGCTCGTCATTTTGGGTATAGAAATCCTTACCACTTCTTGGCCCGTATCTTATCATAATTTAGTTATTGGCACTAAATTTGTTCTCGTACATTTCTTACTTGCACACGAAATCCATTCTGGCTCACTTGTTATATGTTTGGTTCATGAATTTTTGGAGGGAAATTAAATGAAATTGAGCGGAAACCGTGCTGCCGTTTGTTCATTGGAAGATGAGATAGGCTTTGATTGGTTATGTTGCAAGAAAATACTAGAATTTGAGAATAAGAATGGAAATAGATAATAATTGAAAATCATTAGATAAGTATTAACGTATTTCTGCTGTGTACACTTGATTTTACGGATATACTCGATAATGAGATTGTAGAAGTGGTACTTACAGTACACTTGTATCATATTATGCTCCATTTTCTTTCTTAGGCTCCTCTTACTTTCCTTCCCTCTCCAATTTCGTTGAATCAAATAGATAACTTAAGAAACGGAGGAGAAAGCAAACACATGTATTGATTTTTACTTCTGCATACAATTGTCGTTTCTTTATCTTTTACGTTGCACTGCAAATAAGATTCTGTAATCATCATTTTTCATTCCTTTTCCTCTCCCTTAGGGAACTAAAGAAATTGTTAATGATCGCGTGCGTATACTGGATCTATCATTTGTCATTTTGTGTTGGAATCAATTAAGAGCACATATTGTTAACCTTTTGGAGTGAATCAGCCAAATATGGATTCCCTTCTGGAAAATGAGATGAAAATACTTTTAAAACACCTTCTTTTGGTTTTGTCATAGCGAAAGAAGATAGAAATGACTAGAATGGTCTTAACATGGAGTTTTACGTATAAAACTTACATTCGTTCCCACCGCACCTATTTCTCAATCTCAAACGTGTTTGCATATGGCTATTGCTTCTTACAGATTTTGAACAGAAGTGTTATTAGCAACAGCTTGGACTCATTTATTATGCAATGCACTGGGTTTGATATACTAACTAAGCTATGTGCTTGAAGACTAAGCTTTTTGCAGCTGCACAAGTAAGGTTTGTTTGAGATCGGTTGAAGTGTTTTGATCACTCACACATCCATTAATTCGCTGGTAGAAATAGTTCTTTTGTCAACTTAATGACTGATTGGGACTTAAGTTGAGAAAGAATTGTAGGCCAGGAGATACGACATATAAACACTGAGTTCCTTTAAAGAACCCAAAATCTAATCCTTTCGACCTTTTCTAGTTCAAAGTTCTGTCAAAACTTAACTGTTGACTACATTAATCATGCTAATTATATTGCAGATGTGTTCTCTGCCGAAAACGTGCTGATTATCTTGCTGCAGAGAAGGTATTTGGGGCTTCCGTCAATTGTCAATAAATTCTGATGCAATTTATTATATAGGCATTACTTATTGTTGTTCGTGTATCAGAAAATCCCACTATTAACCACTGCTTATACTGTTTTAGTTAATACTATGCAATAGAAGTCAAAGTCTCCAGGTTTAGTCTTTTGTCCCTTCACAATTTTAAAACGTTGAGTTGTATGAGTATCTCTTTCAGTATGGCCGTTTACCATACTTCAGAATTTTGGGTTTTAATGTGTTGATTATTTTGTTAGTGTACTATAGATAGTAACTCTATCAATATTCATGGACAATTGAGTCCGTCCAACAATCCAATTCGTTTCCACTATTCTGTCAATATATTTTATCCGATTTTGCTCATGGGCAGATTAATGAGATAGTTCTCCCCCCCCCCCCCCCAATTGCATCAGGAAAGGATGGATGCTTCAGGCGTTGCACTTGTATTAATTGGACCTGGTAGTGTTGATCAGGTAAGTAGTTACGGGTGCACGATTTTCATGTGTTGGCGTGGCAGTTGCCTTTTGGATCTTTGAAGGGATTGTAGACTAGTGCTTCACTGATTTCCTCCTTTTTTGTTCTTTTATGGCAGTTGCCTTTTGGATTTTTGAAGGGATTGTAGACTAGTGCTTCACTAATTTCCTCCTTTTTTGCTCTTTTATATCAAATTTTCATGTGTCTTCTGGTTTGCTTGTTTCCTCTTTTCTGTGAACTTCTGCTCCACCTCTTCTGTACATTATTTTTGTATGTTAATAAATTTCCATTTTTGTATATAAAACAAATCATAAAGAAGAAAAAGTTATTGAATCTTGATGCACAAGGTACTTTGTCACTCATGAATTTGGGCTCTTCTTTGCTGTTGCCAAAAGATGTAACCCTTGACTTATCTGGTTCGCTTTTGAATAGTTTTGAAGAGATGTTGGCACATTAAAAGATTCACGACAGAACGTCTTTCACCAGTGCTGTGGCCACAATGAATGCTGTTATATTTTTTAGTTAGTACTCACAAAATCTTCCATCTAAGGGCTTGTGTCTATCTTCATCTTTCCTAAATATTTATACTCATTTTAGAATTGTCTCTCTAAAAATTCTCATAATCTCATATTGTATAACATGTTAATCAAATATATGTTTTGTAGGCCAAGGCATTCGCTGAGCAAACACGTTTTCAAGGAGGTATGTTCGCAGAAGATCTTAAGTGTTTTCTACCAACCAAGTAGTTAGAACTAAGGGTTGCAACCGCCCCCTCCCAAAAGAAAAAAAAAAGTTAGGGCTATGGTTGGTCTGTGGGTATGACTGTATGAGGTAAGCTTAGAAATTCTTGCGATTTTTATGTTTCTTTTTCAATGCAAGATACTGTGAAAATCGATCCAGAGATTCATTTGACTGTCATTAGCCTCTAGAGGAAGTAGAAGCAATATCGACGGTCGTGTGCCATAAACAAACCAACTTGACTTCATTCCTTGTTGGTATGCAACAAGCTACAGATCACTTTTGGAGCTGACCATGTACACACATGATGTCATGTAATTGCATAAACTATATTTATAGCCGCGTGATAGAATTTTGTTGTTCCTTTCAGAAGTGTATGCAGATCCTAGTTACTCATCATACGAGGCACTAAAATTTGTGTCTGGGGTTTTAACCACATTTACTCCTGGGGTCAGTTGAAACTCAAAATTGTTTGTATTGAATTACATTATCCATCCCTACATTTATTTCCACATGTTGTTCTTACTTTTCCCTTTTCTGGATATTTTAGTCTGGTCTAAAGATAATACAACTATATTTGGAAGGGTATCGACAGGACTGGGGGCTTTCCTTTGAGAAGGACACGAGAACAAAAGGCGGATGGTACGAAAACCATTTTTTAAATGTGTAATGTCATGATTACTGATTACCCAGTTGTAGTTATTGCATAAAAATGAATTACGCGGTGTAGAAGCAATCATCCCAACTTGGATGTGCAAACCGTATCTTCTGAATCCCATTTGTTCAGAGATATGTGCTACAGCTTTCACAAATACGAGGTTGCATATGCTCTCTAAATATTTTTTCATGTCTGCCTTTGAGCCAATACTTGCTGCTGAAAGAAGTGACCAAGGGAGTACATTATCGTTTCAACCTTATGGCTATTCTCAGTATTTTTATCATTTTCAACTCAATTTTATGTTTTTCTGGCTGTTTTCTTAGGAAGCAAGGTGGAATAATTATTGCCGGTCCAGGGATTAGTAATATCTCATACATCCACAGGGTTAGTTCCATGCTCTTTTTTCCTGAAAACTATTTTGTAGGTATGGCTCCAACGGCTTAAAGATTCGAGTTCCTACGGGACATATTAGTGACAATAAATGATGTCCGGGGAGGTCAAAGTGCATGTATCCTAAAAGTAGAATTTAGTTTTACTGAAGAGTCACTTTTGGATAAACCGCCTTAAAAGGTCATATGATCATATAAGTTATAAATCAAGTGAAAATCGTAGCTATATAAAACATATTGAAGTTTACGCATGACTTTCTGTAAACATGATTTTACCTCGTGCAAATATAAATGTAAACAATTGCTCTGTTAAGCTCCAATAAGATGGGAAATAGTGTGAATATAGCTGATTGAGTTGTGATAAGATGAAAGAAATTAAACATGTTACTTACCAGATATAAAACTCAACTTAGATTCTTCATTGTTACTTTGATGTCAACAAATCATTCACCTTGAAACAAAAACACTTTCGATATAGTATTTCCTCCATCTCATTTTTAAGACAAAAGCTCACAGATTAAGGTTTCTTATATAATGTATCCATTTTCCGTTCTTTCCCCTACCCTTCGTAATTATTAACTTCCTCTTAATCTTGGTTTACCTTGTAAATATATTCCATAGTTGGGGGTATGATGAGAAAGTGCCTAATTTATGATAATTGTAATGTGAAGTGGCCAGAAACTTTAGTCAAAAAAGGAAAGATGATGGTCAAACAAGATGGAGGGAGTACCAAACATCCTATTAATGTCTAAAAAGTTTTGGACATAGGTAGTGTGTGCTGAAGTGACAGTAAATTTGTATGTTCCTTTATCTTCTTATCTAACTTAATGATCTTTATATAATCATTACAGAATTAGAAATATTTTTTGTTTGTCAAAGGCATCAACCAGGGTTGCACCTTTCCTCACTTTACTAGAAATCTAGTACGTGGCCCATTCTGTACAAGGAGTCCACTTTTGACTTTTCTTTTGTCAATTTGAGTACACTTCAACCAAAGATATATGGATAATTGCACTTCTACAAGAATAAATGAAAAGTGTAACTAATCATAGAATTTTGTGTTGTTTTTGACCATTGAAAATTTACCTAATATGTATCAACGATTTGTTAAATATTGATTTGATTTAGTTCTATGGTAACTTTTAAAAATGGAGAGTGGACTCTTTTGGTTGGAACAGAAGATCTAGCCTCAACTTTTGAAAGACTAGTTATTGATGAACTATATGAGCTTGTTAGCGCATGCAAAATATTATGTCCCAACTCTCAGTAGGAGTTTCCTTAGAACCTCCGTTTATGTGTTGAAACTTGCAGTTACATCCTCTCAATCGCTGAAAGTTAACTTTGACATATGCTTTGTGTTAATCACAGAATGCTCTTGGTATGCGAATGAGTTATCTGTTCTTATGCTGTGAGAATGATGCAAGGTTTTTGCAAAGTAGTCTAAGATGGGGAATTAATTTAGAATATTGTGGAAACTAAAAACTCATAAGAATAATCCTTATAAAGTCTGAAGCCAAAACGTTGCACAATTAGCAATGTAGCCTTAACAAAGGTTCAAGCATATCCTGCTCTATGGCCTTGTACTTCAAATAGCTGAAACTCTGAAAAGAACATGCAGATATGGAGCCCTAAAACCAAATTAGAAAAAAACCTTAAAAAGGAAATCATAGAAACTAGTCAACATGGCACACCCGCATGTGTTCAATTACTATTTCGTACTTATTATTATATTTTTTTCAAAAACTTATTATTCTAGTTTTTGAAATTTTGTAAAGATTTGGTAGCTACGGGGAGTTATTGAAGAAATTGGAAATTACTGCATGGGTGGGATAATGACAATTGATGGTTGGTGGTTACGAGTATCTAAATTTGGGGATAAGTTTGTTATTCCAGAAAAATACTGTTCATTTTCAGGTTCTTGCTTTATAATATAAGAGATAAATTAGTAAATTACCCGCCAAGGGAAGTTTTAGAACTTCAAGTTAAACATTGACAAGTGCGACCTTCATCAAGCCTTGTCTTATAGTTTATTAATGGGTACTTAAGTTAGTTAAGTTTTCTCCAGTGTCAAAAAAAAGAAGTTTTCTTTATATGGCTATTCTACAGAAACCGCCACTCTAATACCATTTTGTGGAAATCTCTGTCCCCCTTTCAAAGCCAACCAACCAGCAAAAAGGTTTAGCAATTTTCTTACAATAAAGGCATTTAAGTTGATAAATAAATTGTTTGAAGTCAGGTAGTTTAAAATGGTAAATGGATTGTAAACGAGAGTTCTAATATGTTGATGGTCCCCTAAGATAAGGCCAAAAGTCAGGGAAGCTTTTTTGAGATTTTGCCCATTGCTCCGTTGTGTACGACTATCCACCTACCACCAGTGTGCTGATCTTATGGAATGACTCTGTAGTAGGAATTTGTTGTCGCTTGAATTGAATGCCTAGTTTCCTGCCTTGCTACTCTAGTATTACCTTTGTTGATTTATGTAGGATAAGGAAGCAGGGGATGATCCAGATATAGAAGATATTCTGAAAGCATGTTGCTCATGAGGTAATAGCTGTAGCACTACATTTTACTGTTGCTTTGTGGTATTCCTACAGTGAATCATGGATATTGCAATATATTCATCCTCTCTGCTTAAACACTTCGTGTTTGTAATTTCACTCTTTAATGAATAAAAATTGTGTTTTCATAAACTCCCTCTATGTTAAGAATGAAATCAGCTTTCCGGCAAGGATGAGGTATTGAGTTTTGAAACTCAAAAAATGAATAAGCTTAGTTTTCTAATATTGGACTTTATTGGAACATTTCAGTAGAAAAAGGACTCTTTTAGCAGAATGGAATGTGTAGTAAATATCCACTGAAAACCATGCTATGGTGTAAATATAAAGTCATAGAGAAAGCTGGAATGCTCTGTGTTTCTCTATCTATGTATTGGGAGCCATTACCAGATATGAAGTTGGATCCAGGCTTGATATTGGGGCCCAAGCGCTAATTGAGAATCCTAAAAGTTGCCCGGACTACCAACAATTCTCAAGTCCCAAAACAAATCTGTCATGCTGCAACCAAGACAATATAGAACTTCCCTTACTGGTGAACTCCAGAATATATCAATATTACCAAAAAGATAAATAACAAGATCTAACTGCAAATGAACCATAACAAGGATTTGGAACGACATTGGCTTCGAAGAATATCCTTTAGCTGAAATCAAGTTTTCAAACTCCTAACATTGAAATTGCAATAAAACGCTTAAAAAAAATGCAACAAGAGGAACCCATGGAAATAAACCGGACAGAAATGCAAGTAATAAGTTAACAATTGGGGGTTAGGGTTAGTAACGTTAGTTAACAGATTTTAGTTATAAGTTGACCAAACTTTCAAAAGCTCGAGCATTTTCAATTATGGAACCACAAAAATACAAAAAGAAAAGTCAATTACATGTAATTGACATCTGCCGAGAAGTCCCATTTGAAATTGGTCTTTCTGTTTGAGTGTGGAATGCCCTCCGCGTGATATAGCCGTTCTGTAGGCACTAAGATGAGAACTGGTGCAGATTACAACACTCTTTTACTTGGTTGAAGTAAAGCTCTGGGAATGTGATAATGTTGTTATATCCAAACATAGGGCACGCTATTATATCAGATATTCACAAGGTACCTGGATATTTGCGGCAGCCAAGATAAACCTTTCTCATAAAGTGAAATGAAACATGGTATGTGAGGTTTTATGAGCATTAAAATGCTCTGTTTGACCATTAATCCAACTTACCAGAACCATGAATAGTTGGTTGAAGTAGATGATTAAACAAAACATCTGGATACTCACAGCAGAAAGTTACATAGGGTGTTTTGTCTTGAATAATTCATGTTTTCTACTTTTTAGGTAGCAACACCGACATGTCCGGGTATAACGAGGTGACAAGGGTGTCCAACTCTTGATTTTTAATTCTATTGATTATAAGAGTTTGTCCTCATCTTGTAAGTTCCTCTTTGTGTCTAGAAAACAAGTGGATGGTATTCCATACTCAAGGAAGACCAATCTAACATGGGTCTTCTAATTGATGAGCATTTATTTCTTGCATCTGATTTGCTAATGCGAAATCTAAAACTGAAATTGCTTAATAACCCCTGAAACACTCCTCTTGTACTCTCTGCACAAACAGAAGGTAACCAGCCCAGCAAAGGGGATGGTTTCAGCATTTCCTACATACAATAAGGGGGTTTACATGATTACATTATTAAAATGCACATGTATTTTGTCAATACTAGGTTTAACGACGAATATGTAAATCACGAGTATTAGTAGGCTGACACCACCTCCACCCCCGCTCCGCCTCGCCTTAAAAAAGATCAGGAGGAGAGAATTTCCTGCGTCATTTATAAAACTATCTACGACCTGTGTTATCCCAGCATTTTCATGGCATGGTTCTGTTTTGTCATATGAATTGTTGGTTGCTATTGTTTATTGGTTTACTCGGCGAAACCTTTCTGATTCACGTAGGGATATCACAACTGTAAAATTCCGATACAAGAAGACATTCTAAAAGCTTGCTGCCCTTGAGGCATGAGATGATGTACATTTCAAGTTGTTCACAGTGAAGGAGTTGTATGCAGTAAAGAAGCCAGTTTTATCTAGCTTGTGCTGTGAATATCATGTTACTCCATTTGGTATCCCAGCTTCCATTGCAACAAGATCATACTCCTACCTACCATATACAAGAAATTTTTGGGGGATTGTAATTGGCTGATTTGACTTGGCACCTACATTTCAGTTGATGATGAAAGATGAAACCAGATCACAGATCATCATGTAATTCCGATTCTGTAATTGAATGTTATAATGTTGGCAGCAAAAGATAATAACGAATTAAATATATATTTGTTTTTTGGTTCGAACTGCCCGATAAAAAATTAATATTGCAGTAGTAAGTAGGTTTTTAAACTCAAAAAATGGTGTTTTTTCATTCACTTGATAAGTTTAAAAACCGTGATTTTCTCCCTTATCCACTAATTTTATATACTTCGGTACCAACTTTTATATGCTATCAAACATTATCAATTTTTAACTACAAGGGGTAAGTTCATAAATGGTACCTGTACTTTGGTCGATTCTATGGGTAGTCCTTGAACTTAAAAACGCTTTATAGATGGTCCAAAGTTTCAAAAAATGTTTCATAAATGATCCCTGCCGTCAAATCGGTGTGAAATCCTTCGTTAACTGTCATGTGCGAGGCACGTGACCAATATTTAAAAGGGTATTACTGTAATCCTTGATTATCAATTATTTTAAAGGGGAAATTAACTAACCCAACATACAATTAACCATACATCTAACCCAGATCTATGAATGGAAAATAAAAAATTAAAGAAAGAAGAAATATGGGAGTTTAATTAGAGATTTCGTTTGAACAAGAAATTGAAGGATCTGAAGGACCCTAAAATTGAAGGCGTAAGAAATTCATTGAAGAAGAACTGAAGACGAAGTGTTGGACAAAGTGATAACAGTATGCCTTGTTATCAGTTGCACTACTATATATGTAGGATATGTCCAAAAACAGTTTGTTCATATTATACAAAATGGTCCCCCTCATATAATGTTTCTTTGAAATTGGACCAGTGTACTGTGGTATCTATTATTAATTTCCCCATTTTTTACTTTTTCAAATGCAGCTGCAAATTTCAATTTCTTTTCATTCAAAGTACATCATGGTGGGATGTTCAATCCAAATCCTAGTGGATAATTATTTTATCAAGGTGGATCCATTGACTATGTTGATTTTGTTAATTCTGCACAGTTAACAATGACTAATGTCATTCATATGTTAGTTGCACTTCACTATAAAGTGCATCATGTATTGCCTGCATTTATTTTAGAGCCTGGGAAGACTTTAAAAGAAGGTTTGTTAACTGCACCTGAGGAAACTTGCTTGAAACCTGTTGGAGAGTGGGCTTGTACGGTTGATGTTATAGAAATATTTTTGCTTAGGGTAGATGAAGAGGATCCTGAATTGGAGAATGATGATAATGAGGGGGGTATAGAATCTGATGGTTATGATTGTGATTGTGAGGAAGATGACCTTAGTGACCATAGTGACCATAGTGATCGTAGTGACTATGAGGACAATGAGGACCAAGAAAAGATTCCTGAGCCAACTGTTAATGAAGTTCCTGTTGTAGATGAAAGTGGTATGGTTAGTAAAGGTTAAAAAAAAAACAAGTGGGAGAGGGGAAATTTTATGGATCTGAGTGTCCTACATCAGAATATGCAAATAGTGATGAGTTGAAAAGCCTTGATTCAACTGATGAAGAAGGAGATTTTCAGAGGTGGGAGGATAGGAGAAATAGTAGACCATCATTCAATATGGAAGCTGATTTGGCTGATCCAAAATTTGCAGTTGGTCAGAATTTCAAATCAAAAGAAGATGTTAAGAAAGCTATACAATATTATGCAGTTAAGGCAAGAAGAATGGTGAAGATTAAAAAAAATGACAAGTTGAGGATACGGGCTATTTGTGAAGGGAATTCTACTTGTCCCTGGGCATTGCAAGTAAGTTGGTCTGATTTTTATAATGAATGGGAAGTACGAACCTATAAGGAAGAACACAGATGCAATCTTACCAGAGTTGTTAAACAAGCTACAGCTGAGTGGGTAGCACATCAGCACATGGAAACAATTAGGGAGAATCCTGAGAGGCTTTTATTTCACATGTTCAAACTGTGAACAACATTGATATTTCTAAGGGGCAGGCCTATAAAGCAAAGAAGCTAGGTCAAGACTTGATTTATGGGAATCATGAACAACAATATGGTCTGCTGAGAAATTACTTAGGAGAGGTGCTAAGAGCTAATCCAGGGTCTACTGTTAAGCTTGACTTTGAAGATTATAATGAGGAAGATCCAACAAGGAAGTTCAAGAGGGTGTACATGTGTTTAGGAGCTTTGAAGGAGGGTTTCAATGCTGGCTGCAGAAAGCTTCTTGGATTTGATGGTGCTTTTCTGATGGGACCATTCCCTGACCAACTACTTGCAGCTGTAGGCATTGATGCAGATGGAGGGATGTATCCTGTTGCATGGGCAGTTGTGGAGATTGAAAATAAAGAAACCTAGACATGGTTCCTCCAGCTTGTTGCAGATGATTTGGAA
>JAOTQG010108564.1:0-36088 GCA_025631175.1 Iris virginica
GGTAGTAGATGGAAAGTAAAATTAAAGGAGTGTGATATATGTGATATTTGGGTGTAATATTTGATATGTGATCGGATATTCTCCGTATTCTCATATGGCCACCAAATTGGACTTGTGATCTGAGCCTAATACAAACCAGTTTTAGTTAAGTATGCCATTCTCAATTTTTAATTCCTTTCTTTTACAGGGAAATGGGGCCCATATTGCTTTCTGGTGCATACAAACACAGCGCGAAGGCACGAAGTAGACCTAACTATGAACATCTTTCAAGGGTGATTGGAAGGAAGCGGGGGTTAGAAGGGAGAAAGATCTGAATTGGAGGGAGGTGGGGCCATCAAAGAAGAAACAAGGTTGCCTTTTCTAATGGAAATGACAGCTGCTGGAGGAACTTGTGCCAAGAAAAAACATGGTGGAGCCTGGCTCACACCACAGGTGATTTCAGAACTTATGCAACTGATGGCTGGCTGTACAATGGAATGATCAAAAGCACATCTATTTTGCTAACAACGACGCAATAATTACAAAGGACTATGGCATGAAAACAGGCCTTGCTTTACCAATAGTCATTGAGCAAATAATCATACATTTAGAAAGGATCACCGAGAAAATACATTTGCATGTAAGAATCAGGAAAGACATTGTATTTGTAAACTGAAACAGCATACCATAGTACAAAAATAGTATCCAACGGTGGTAAAGAAGAATGAAAGCATCCGGAAGAAATCAAACAGCTGCCCAAGTCTGTAAATGTCTCTGCTAAGAACTTGCTCGCCATTGCCACCAGCAACTTTTCCTTCAAATAAAGCAATCTGATTGAGCCCAACATCTCTTCCCTTACCAACCTGTAAAAACGTTAAGTTGGAAAATGTTTGATGCCTACCCAAAGTAAAAAAGAAAAAAGAAATGAAATAAAATAAAGATAACCTCAACAATTACCTGTATGTATTCATGGTGGGTAATATTTCCTTGCCGTAAAGTAGAATTGAAACCTGCAAGTTGAACTCCAACATGAAATCCAACAAAATAAAACACACACTAGGTGTGTTCTTCACACATGCTGTTTCTTTTCTTTCTTTCTGCTGAAAAGCTTGAAGTAGATGATCACTTACCAAAACTTAGAGAACAAAAAATATATATATATATATATATATATATGTGTGTATATTTCTAATACAGGAGGGCCCTAACTTTAAGTAACCAGCACATAGTATGCTAAATCATAGAAAAAGGAGGGGGTGGAGGGGATACGTCTTTGATGAGGAAGTTAGGCACATAATTAAGTTGGTAAAAAGTACATAAATGAATGTCAAAACTATAACTGGGAAGGAGATTGACTAGCAGCAGTGAAATGGTAAAATAATAAGCACAATAAGTTATAATACAACCAAGTCAATTAGGCAAACAAACTGAAGTCCATATGTACTAGGGGTAGGGGAAGAACAGGACAGATATGGTCGCTATTGTTCAGAACATTACCGCTACTGGTAGTAATAGCAAAAACCATGATATGGGCAGAATGCAGTGGCAAAAAGGAAATGGTCGCTTGCGAGGCAGACTCAGCAAAGGTTAGTATAAATTTTATACTGTCTTTCTTGTGTTTTCTAGTTTTACTAGAGTTTAAAAGGCTGTATATGAGTTGTATCTCCAAGTTATTAACATCAATAGTAAGGAATCGTACAAGGAAATTAACAGAAGTTACATCTCAGTGAGCTTAACAGTCGTACCTGCATATATATCTTCACTAATGTTAATTACACGGGAGGCTTTGCTGATTCCACCTCTTGTTATATGAAAAACTCTGTCGAAAACATCTGGATGGCCATAATGCATACGGACTCTGAATGAATTCAAGGTACAGCTCAGATGATGTTACAAGCTATAGAAATAATACATTTTCATAGCCACCATGATCTTACTTTAAAGGATTTGCCAACACACGCTGACCAAGAGTCACAAAACTAGTTTCTTGATTGGACATGAAAGAAGCCAAAGAAGAGACACTGCATAATGGTTTGAAGAATTATGAGGACGTCCACAAGAAGCATATTAGTATAACACACATTATCTTGAGAAATACCTTCCAGTAAAAACATGCTCACGGACACCAAGAATAGTAGGAGGACGAATGCCATGGTCACAGTAGAACTCTTCAAGAAGGTTTCTCATCTTCAATGCTTCCTCGAAATAGTTATCCTAAAGCCAAATATGTGTAAGAGTAACAATATAACATAAAAGGCTGTTAAGATGCATACTTACGTGACAATTAAACATATAACTCAAAGCAGGCTCAGCACCATTTATCCAGTGGCATGGTTTATGGGTGGAGTTTTTGCTAACATATACACCTCCATTTATCCGGTCATAATTACTCTTTATGATTGCCTTTTTGTTTGAGACCACATGGTCGTCCCAAGAAAGTTGAGTCCTTATTTGTCAACTAAACTATATTTCTGCATTCGCATTATGTCCAAATATTCTAGGAGAGACATTTGTTCATAGCTTATTATAGCAATGGAAACACAAACGTATCGCCATGAAAGCGATTAGACAGATCATTGAAAACTTGTCTAGGATAAATAAGAAATCTTTACCTGATTCATGTCAATTGTCTGGACAGCACTTCCACGGGTAAAAACTATAGCATGGTTCTGATTTTCGGGCTTTCCCTCACCAAGTTTAGGATTTCCGGGCAATTTTATGGAATAAACTTCCTGCGTCAAGATAAGTAAGCACATTCCGCAGTCAATTTCCCGATTGCACTTAAGCTTGTTAGTGAAGCTTTATTCATCTTGATGGTCAACAACATCGTCAGTAGCAAAGAAACGAAAAATCATACAGCTGAGGGAAAACCTAATTAGAAGGAATAGAGCTCTCTGTTGACATGAATAAAATAAACACCGAGACATTGTGAGACATTAAGAAAAGCAGAGAATTAGGATAATGATACTCGATCAATGTCAAAACTCTCATAAAAAATACACATGTATGGAGTCAGATACCAAACTTTCAAAGCAGACATGTGACCAATCAGATATTATTTCTTTCCAGCAAGAAAAATGAGACGGTTGAGCACAACAGATTATGGTATCAAAACAAAATAGGTTCCGCATTTTTAATAAATAACTAGAAATCCCTAACCGATAATGCTACACCCTCCTCCCCCAGCACCACCTACTCTTAATAATGAGCCTTATATTCAGAGAGCCATCTCCATCTCAAAATGATGAAAGTTAAAGAAACATAAATAAATAACCTGAACAACAGCTATCCAAAGAAGTAGGGGAAGTGGTAAAAGGAGATGATATTTGAACCTTGTCTTTTCCATTAATATCAGCCTTCACAAGTTTGGAGTAGTACTCTGTCTGCACTCTACCATCCTTTAGAGTCTCCACCACATCAATAAAAGCAACCCTGAGTGCTTCATTTCTGTAGGAAGAAGATAAATGAAGTAGCGACAACAAATTTACAAGCATACCATTGGTGGAATTCTGTTACTGTTTCAAAAACGTGTGTCTATGCTCTGAACTTAAAAGGTAAAAACATATGCAATGATAGCATGTACTGTTTAATGTAGTCATGTCACATCTGTACACTTCAGTTTCAGTAGCTCAAGATTTTGATATTTTGCAATTATAATCTAGTAAAACATTTTTCAAATACTGAAACAAAAGTTAATAAATAGAAATAGAAAATCCAATTCCTATCCAAACAGGTTATAAATTCTTGCAAAACAGCAGTCAGTTCCGTGTGAATCTCACCTTTGCATTAGCAATGCGATATCTGCAGCCTCAGGTTTTTGCTCTTCTTTCTGTTTCCCATATATTTGGCACGTAACAACGTATGTAAATTTCAAGTCAGCCTGCGCTCTTGCTTCAGGAGAATACTCAAAGCCTTGAGTATCAGTTGCTTCTCTGATCGGAAATGAAGCTTCCATATCTAGCATGGATTAAACAGTATGAGAAAACTGATACTGCAAGCTGAATGCAATGGGTGACATGTGAAATTCTATGCCCAAACCTCCAACAGTCATTCTTTCCACGTAGGATTGAAGCATTAGCGCTTTTCTGTAGTACATCATCCCCCGCACTGTAAAAGCTCAAATAAAGATACAGTCAGGAAGAAACTGTTGCATAAAGGAAAAAGTATTTTGATTGTGGTCATACAGCAATGGGCAAAGCCCAGACAATTATTCTGAATACATTAAGGCTGAGAACAGCCAAATCAATCACAATAAAAGACAAATATCTTGCCAAGTCACAAACCCTAGAAGGGACCTGCTAGAGTCCAATACCAATAAAGACACTCAGTAAGCATTACTGAATTTGCTCACCTTTCAAAGTCAGTAAACATTACATAACTAAGGCATCAGTCACATAGGAAGAGAGAGACTGAATTAGAGAGCTGCGTAATTTTGAGTTAATTATCATAGGAGAACATTACAACCCTATTTCTACCACATTTACATTTTACACGAAACACCCTAGAATACAAATGCTATACAATATTGACCCATTATTCTTAACACTCCCCCTCAAGTTGGAGCGGAGACATTTCTCATGCCTACTTGCTTATAATGGGAATAAAATCTCTACTTTGAGTATTTGAAAATGAAAGTTCATGCATTTATGGGAATCATTAATCCTTGAGCTTTTGTTGAGTTCGCGCAATATCTTTGAGACATAGGGAGTATGATATATTGATCATAAATTTCATCAATTGTCTATATATTTATCTTCATAGCTTCAAATGGCTCCATGCAACTGAAGTCTTTTCACCACCTCCAGTTTAGAAAAGATACGTTTGTGACCAGATACTAAAATTTACGGAAAAGTGATAATGATTCAGGAAGATCATTTTCATTTTTATAAACAGAAATTAAAAGCTAAAATCAGTAGCAACAATATACCTAACACAAGAAGGACAACCAGATATTATGTATTGGAAAGACAAATAATCAATTACCTTAATCAAAAGAGCAACACTACAGGAAGCATGCAAGTGAATAATAATAAAAGATTTAAAAAATGGTATAGTAACCAGTCACATTCAAATTCCAAATAGAATTAAAAGAGAAACAAACCTGTCCTGGCTAATGTTTGTCCACGGTATGACGCCCAAAACCGAAGTTCAAGGATATCATTAGGATTATCATTGAGTTCAGAGTCGAGCGTATTTTCATCACGGCCAATGCGTGCAAGAAAGTTTTTCCATTCATCTGTAGGGATCAAAAATTATTTCATACAAGCACAATAATTTCTATAATGACATCATGTGAACAAATAATAAATTGTAAGTCAGCAAACAAGAGAAAAGGAAGATGTATGTTTCATAGTTACATGGACAAGAAAGAATGAGAAACAGATTAACAATAAATCTAATGTCCCTTATATCAGAAGCACGGGCCAAGTTTATCTTGACAATAAACCTCAGTAATCCACGAACACTTCACATGATTAATTGGGAGCATTTTAACTTTGAAATAGAAAAGATTCCTTCAAACCGAGTAGATAGAGAGAAACAGGGAACCCCACTGGGCAATCCAATATGTATGGCGGCTGTAGCATAGAAGAGAAGAGGAAGAGTTCAACAGAATTTATAGAATCGAACCTCATCCACATGTAGTTAAAAACAAATATTGCAAGGACGGACACAATAAACAAGAAGCCAACAGGGAATCCAAGATGATGATGTGAGCAAAGCCCAATTCTAAAAGTGCCTTCCCCAAATCTGGAAGCATATAGGTGACAAACTCCCTCTCAGATTTTTCGATAAAAGCCAAATCAGTGGAGGCCAATATAACCTTGCTCCCCCTACAATTGCCCACATCACAAAAATGACCCAATACAACCATCATGAAGAACCTATAGTGGACCCATCCCATCTACCCACAATCATCAATAACCAAGGAGCCAGTCGCAAAACCAACCTCACACTTGTACCCTTCTTCATACCAACCAATGGTGTCACCGGCTCACCGCCATCATAACTTCCAACCCTCCGGATTAACAAGGCGCGCATGTATTCAGCGAACAGCAGCATGAGGATCCTGATCATGAAGACTGCTCTATGACCCTCACAAGAAAAAGGAGATAATGGCTCATTCTACAAAGCCATTCAAATCCCAGAGAGAGACCACCGCACCTCCAATATGATTAAACCCCAAATGGAAAACCAATATTTCATTAAAGTAAGCTAAAATATATTCTTTTAATACTCAAGACCAAGGGCGAAGTAGGACTTTAAAATGATAAATCTATTCAAGCTATTTCTATGGGTTCATAATGATATGAACAAAAAGGGCTGAAAACAACACGCTGGAAAAGCAGTTAAAGTTCCAAATCTAAGATATAAAAACAGAATGTTTAATGTGCAAACATCCTAAGTATCATATACAACATCAGAAAGTAAAGCTTCAAGAAAAGACGAGATAAATAATATAAGACCATATTAAAAAGATCTTGCTAAAGCCAAAAGGAGGATATTCTGCAACAATCAATTTGAAAAATATGCAGCAGTTACATAAAGCTTCTGAATAACTGTTAAAGACTGCCGGTATTAGGTAGGAGATAACAGTAAGCATTTTATTGATATTCAGCAAGAGAATACCTGGGTAAATCTTCTGGAGGTAAAATAAAACTGAAATTCCGTCTTCATTTTTCTTAAGGAGTTCAGCCATACTGTATAGCACAGTCTCTGAATAATATGGAGTGAACACACTGCACATATTCACAGCCAAGGTGGTGGCAACAGTTTGACAAACAATCAATATCAATACCAATAACAATAACAATAGGGGACAGTAAGCCCAAGTCCCTGGTCAGCTGAGGCACATCCCGCGATTTGCCTCCTCCACCATTCCCGAGGGCATAGGGGGTGGGGGCTCCTAATGTTGGAGTTCAACATTTAACAATAGGGGACCAGAATGTACTTCTGCAAAGGTAGTACCTGAATGACAACATCTCACGGACAGGCTTGGTCGTTGGCATTTCCATGAAAAGTGAATTCGTGAAGAACTGTAACCTACGTCTGGCCTCGAGATTGTTGGGAATATTTGCAGCGGAGTCCTTGATGGTGAAAAGCGAGTACAATCTTCTGACTTGTGCCCTCTTCATATATTTCGAAAGTTTATAAAATTGCAAGGAGAAGATATCAAGAGATTTTGAAAATGGATAAACATAAGTACAGGCACTACACAAGCAAACATACCAATTCAATATCTCTTGGCCACTTTAACTTTGAAAAAAGACGACCTTCCTTCCTTGCTTTTGACAACATGTTCCATGTGTCATAATTTTCCCTGTGATTTAACACACAGTTGGCCTTAAATAATCAAGGGCATAGAAAACTGAGAGCAGAAGTAGAACATTTTCCATTTAACACACCTCATATAGACGGTTAGGAAATCATGTTGTATAACATCATAGAGATCTTGAACGGCTTTAACTGCACCATTCTCTAGTTCTGGCGTTCCCACTTCTTTCTGTACATGTAGCCATGGAAGATAGAATAGTTCTTAAAACCAACAAATTAACAAAAAAAAAAAAGAACAACCTTGGCAAGAAATATAAGAACAGACAAGTTAAAGGAGAAAATAAGAAGAAACCACTCTACAGGATTTTCACAAATGCCTTATCTCTCTTTACCAATACAGTATTTTCCTTGAGTTCAACTAAGGTAGCCGATAATAACAATTGAAGAAACACGACCCCAATCATGGCATCCATTAAGAAGACATCAAAGTACAAATGTACTCAACTTTGCAGTAAAAGCTTAGTTGGAGGCAATGGATGACAAAATTATTCAGCTTACAGATTCACAACCACCAACAAAAGCTTTAGCAGAGAGGAATTTATGAAACTGATGTTTAATATTAGATCACAGTTCTGACCGGTTTACTATGATCCATTAAAAAATTGCTCAGCACTAGTCAAAGACAAACTCAAGATGATGTTTCTGGAGTTCAAACCACTGCAGTCACTCGCGAACTTCTGAATCCCCACTTTAATAGTACAACTCAAGACGGATCACTCGTGATGGTATCAAAGAAAACAATCTTTGCTGCATCTGGAAGAAAAGTTAAAGGCCGAACAAATCCAAGTGTCAAGGCTTGATATACACTATGGTACATAAAAAGTCAAAACTCTGGTTATGCAAGGTCTAGTGATCATGTCATCCCACTTGCATTGATTTCCACACTAAATTAGTGCACAAGTTGGAACTCTCCGAGGTCTACGATGCACCTTGATTTTTCGATTTACCTGCAACTGCAGGTCCAACATGAGGGGAAATAAAGGCTTAATCTACATTGTTAGGCTGCCTCTCTCGTAGCTTAAGCCTTCAAAATTAGCACGTACATATTCACAAAATATCTAAAGGCGGATGTAACTTGTCAAATCATTTGATTGGAGAAGAATTTACATGAATTTCTGTATGACTCAACTTGTGCTACAACAGAACATGGCTAATAATCTTACACTCTAAAACACAATAAATAGAGTTTATATTGAATAGGAAAAGTGTGCAAGTCGATGATAGTTTATCAAGAGGACACCTGATACTCGGTAGGCGAGAATGGTTTCAAACCGAAGTGGACAGTGAAAAAGTTGCATATATACATATATACATTTATATATAGGAGCTTATTAAATAAAAACCTAAATAATCTAAGAAATGTGAGAACCACTAGGATCCAAGAATTTGATACTTATGGATCCTACTTGATATTCATGGATCCTAGTTGATATTTATGGATTCTAATTATGGATCCTAGTTGATAACTTGTCAAATCATTTGATTGGAGAAGAATTTATATGAATTTCTGTATCACTCAACTTGTGCTACAACAGAGCATGGCTAATAATATTACAATCTAAAACACAATAAATAGAGTTTCTATTGAATAGGAAAAGTGTGTAAATCGATGATAGTTGATCAAGGGGACACCTGATACTCGGTAGGCGAGAATGGTTTCAAACCGAAGTGGACAGTGAAAAAGTTGTATATATACATATATACATTTATATATAGGAGCTTATTCAAATAAAAACCTACATAATCTAAGAACTGTGAGAACCACTAGGATCCAAGAATTTGATATTCATGTATCCTAGTTGATTTTTGTGGATCTTGGTCGAAATAACACTAAGATCAACAAATATCAACTAGGATCCACAAATATCAAATTCTTGGATCCTAGTGGTTCTCACGGTTCTTAGCTTATTTAGGTTTTTATTTGAACAACTACCTATATATATACATACATATATAATGATAGAAAAATAAACATATTGGTCGTATACATGGACTTCATTTACACAGAGTTTAGCATTCCCCCTCAAACTCAAGGTGGAAATGTAGAACCCAACTTGAGTTTACGGATTGCAATAATAACTTCACAAAGGAGTAAAAGCTATAAGTCATATTTTAACGATTGAAAGGCCAACACTGGGCAGTAATATCTCCCTGAAATCATTGTGAAAGCACATCCAGCTTT
Source organism: Iris virginica (assembly GCA_025631175.1). NCBI lineage: Eukaryota > Viridiplantae > Streptophyta > Magnoliopsida > Asparagales > Iridaceae > Iris > Iris virginica. The sequence continues at coordinate 9,494 of JAOTQG010108564.1, forward strand.
GAGTTTGCAAATGATTGTAATGAGAAACTTTTGATGGGACCATAGCAACTTCAACTTCAGTGATCACAGAAAACATTACCAGCCAACAAGAGCATTGGCATAAGAGCTTTGCTTAGCAGCAAAGCTTCAGCAAGTTTTAATGATTGAAAACCCAACAGGGGATGCCCCTGAAATCATCTCTACAAAGTATGAGCACAAGACCAAAGCGGTCAATGATTGACCAAAACACAACCACTTATAGTTTGGACCATGAAAAGATATTAATTTATGACAATGGTGGCAAAATACAGAGTGCACCTTTCAGTACACAATTGATGACGCTACAAGATACAAAAGTGGGCCGTGGTCAACAGCAGTGAGTTGTAGCAATGATGATGCAGACTATGCATATTAGCCAATACTGATAAGCTTGTACCATGTTGAACCACGTGAGAATTACCGATTTAGGGACCGCCACACTACCCATCACACCTACTACTCTAATTCATTTAGACAATGACTGACATGTTCAAGAACTTCTCCGCTTCCAACAAATCTAATTTCACACCGAATGATTGCTGCATGAAAAACGTTGTAGGAGCGCAAGGAAACACCTCTGAATTGTAAATACGAACTCAATGCTCAACAAGTATAATCAGAATATTATGAACAAAATGAGCCACAGTAAATTCCAAATCTATCATGTTCCGCCTTCAATTATCATGCAAGCTAATTAAAATGACCTGGAAAACTTTTGTGCAGCAAATAAGAATGAATCTGCCGCACCCAGTAGCTACGTTCTAATACAAGTGATGCTTGGGCAACAAATCCAATAGTTCCAAAGTATGATTACCCTCATTACTTCACAACCAGATTCCCTATTTACGTCCCGAGAAGCTCGACGTTTGTCCTCGCAGTTCTACTTATCTATATCGACATTTCTCATCCTTCCTATTTCCACAAGCCTCTATCCTTTTTGCGTTCTGGTATCAAGCTAGAGCAATATAAGGAGTAACTTAAACAGAAAATATGCTAGATATAGAAAGATTGAGAGGGGGAAATGAAACAGCTGTTCTACGGTAAGTATGGCATTGTTAGAATGTATGAAACTTATCGACAGATCCGGACATGAAACAAAAGCACTATACTGCTGACGAGTGCAACAACAATCACAATGACAAACTGAGAGGGGTTTGAGCAAACTTGTTTGTGGAGAGAAAGCAAGCAGTATCGGTTACTTTCATAGTCCCTGCAGCTAGCAAGTAGCAGCACCAGCACATCATCCTTCGGTGAGCCGAAGCTGATTTGAGTGATGCTTACGCTATTGAAGTAGAAGAACCAGAAAGAGAGCTCAAATGCACCATGAGGTCAACAAATTCAATCCAAGGGCTTGAACTGAAAGCCTATACAAGAACTAAAAGTATGGCGGGCATCACAGCAGTGAAACTGAAAACTATTTGAGATAAGGGAGGCTATGTGGGTGAACAAGGTAAAGATCTGAATATTTGATGATTTGAAGAAGCTCAGATACACTATCTAAATGCTCTAGCTGGCAGTGATTGATGCCACGCACGGTGGAGCATAAGCTTAATCAACGAAGTAGGATTGGTAGCTCGGGGAACAATGTGAAACAATATATCGAATACATTAAATCGACCAAGAACCGAATGGCACGGTATGTGGAGCCGCTAATAGTTGATGAAGCAGACTGTCGGTAGTCCGTGGATGAGTGACTTCACACCAGAGTGGACAGTGAATTGTAGCCATGCATGTGGATTTCATTTACACAAAGCAGCATAATTAAAATACTCAATATTACTGATTAATCATTGGTCTTGCTAACTTAGATGCGATGGTGCAATTTTTTTAAAAGCCTATTTGGAAAGACTTAGCATTTGCGCATTCACCAATCACCAATCACCAATTCATTGATTCCAAATGTTCCTGATGCAAAATATTTTCAAAACTGCTTTCAAAGAACGCTGCAGCCTGCAGGAACTGTTCCATTTCTGATAAAGTATTATTCATATCCTTTTATATAAAACATTTAGTAGAATTTGTATAGAAAATAACGAAAATTTTGCTTGAGAAATAAGTCATCTAGATGCCTGTGGAAGAATTTATTAATAAGTACACAAAATATCAATGAATTCAATTTCAGAATATTTTCAACATGTGCTTATGTTGTTTTGAAATTTTAATAATTACCAAGTTGCCATCAATGTTAAGCAATGAACCCAAATATCTTCAAAAGGTAGAACATATAATGAAACCTTAGGAAGGAAAACAAAGAAAAAAGCTACTGGTGACGCATATCTACTTAAGTACGTGTCTTAACACACCATATCAAAACTATTAACGAGTCTCTCAAAGTTTAGGATACTCATATGATATCACATTAATATATGTTCAGAAATGATAATATGATATAGACTCCAGCTACCGTTTAAACACATGGAAAGCATTAGCTTCAAGCTTAAAGATATCTTTAGGCTTTGTAATTCAAAATTTTATTTAGAAAATAGTCAAAAAAAATGAAAAGTGGAAATTGACTTCAATCTACAAATGGAGATAGTACTCCCTGCGTCTCTCCCATGAAAGATTCTTTCCTACTTAAGTTTCTCACAAAGCAGTACCCTTCTCAAATTTAAGCCACAATTTATCATTGCTATTCTCAACTTTTCTATTGCCTCAAAAACATGATGCTGATCTTTCTTGACATACAAAAATATGTGAACTTTAGTGCAAGTTCAAGGAAATATATGAATGTCAAAATGGCATTTTAAAAAAAGTCAACTTTCAAAAATAGACTCCTTTCTAGCGATGGTGGTAAAAATGAAAAGAGCAACACGAAGATAATCACTTTAATTTCATTTTATATCTAAGTAGTGCATATCTTCTAATATGTACATGAATTAAGACTGACCAGTACTCCCATAAGTGCGGTAACTTTTTGAATCACGGATGCCAACTTATTTAGCCAAAAATCAACATGTACACTCCTTTTGGCGATACTTCCCTGAACGTCTTCATATATCCTTTCAACCCTGGAGGTGGCATATAAATGACAAAAATAGCCTAAATCACAGTGACAATGAAACCATATTATCTGATTGCAGAGATAATAAGTTGGATAATCCATATTACCCATTAACCTACCACATCTTCCCTTCATCATCTAATATGGACGTCAGAATAAGCTTGATGGTGTAAAAGCACTCCTCAACTGCATACTTCATGTAGTCGTCCCGTGAGATCCTATCCCACAACTCCTCTTGTGAGTCTCTACTACTCTCTGCAGCTATGTCTTTTGCAAGAAATATCTATAAAAGTAAAAAGGCAAAAGATCAGCCATGAAAAAATTAAGAAGAGGAAGGCCTGCAATACAGCCGAAGCAAAGATAAAAGGAAAACAGCAGAGAAATGTACGAAAAGCAAATTCATACTTTGCTGGCAAGAAGAAAAAGAGGCCACTGAACCATGGGAATACTCCCCGTGTTTTTAGGCATAAGAAGCAACTCCATTTCCCTGCCAGCCAGAAAGGATTAAGGCAGCGCACAGTGATGAAGGATAGAAATATGCAGGCAAGCACAACAGAATTTACAGCCGAACCCACGAGTCACAACGGAGGGCATGAAACACTCACAGATTGGCAATATAATCTTCTTCTCGAAGACTCTTGACAATCTCATTCCAGAAAGGAGAAAACCGAGCAGCATCAAACTTGTTTTTCTCCAAAACCTTTAATCAAGCAGCAATGAGGAAGTTGCGGAAAAACAGTCGAGGCATACATACGAATGTGGGACGGGGGAGTAATATATTTTATATTTAAATAAGAACAGAAAATTACATAGATAAGAGGACAAAGTTACAACCAACAGATGAGAAGTCCATTGAAAGAAACTTCATCAAAGGCCCCTTTCATTGAGGATGACATTTGACAAGATTACTCTCCCTCGTAACAAAGAACAAATATGTGCCTCATAGGAAGGGGTATTAAATTAATTTACATGTTTTAAACCCCTTTCTTAATCTTCATGACAAGTCAAAAGTTTTAATTCTTGAAGTGGGATGGAGGGAGTAACAAACATGCAATGCACATGCAAATACTACCTAAACCGCCGAATACGTAAAGCACTTGGGAAGATCAAGTCTTAAAAATATACTCCTATTACTAAGGATGATATAATCAAAGACCATCTAAGATCAACTACGTAAACGTTGTGAATTCTGGTAGCAAGGAAGTCGGAAATGACACGGACTTGAAAGATATATGAGAACAGGAAAAGATCGATCTGATATTGCTGCAGGTTCCAAATGTACACAATTATTAATTTTTCATTCTGGGAAGGCGGTGTCCTGTGCGGCTTCTCGACTAAAGCTAATCTCCAACACAGCATATCTACTGCAATTCAAGCTCTAAGATATATAAGCAGTTTAAACAATAAGTTGCAAACACTATATCAAATGATCACAAAATATTCACACAAGACCAAGTATCCCGACAACAAATGAGATATGAAAACCCAAATGACAAGTGATAATACATCATCATATTTCAAATAAGCTAGAAAAATTATCAATATTAACCCACCTGCCCAGATGACCGAAGGGAGGCCCTGCAAAAAAAAAAAAAAAATACTTCAACTCAGGTTCATTCAATAAAAATCATCCCGGCTTAACAAAAAGCATGAAGGAGCTGAAGATAATATGGTTAAACTTTAAAAATGGGAATAAAAAGAATGAAAACCTATTTGAAAGAGGAACATGGAGAGTCTTCATAAAAGCCTCGGGGAAACTTTCAAAGAGTTTGTGGACGGCACCCAAAGATCTAATCTGTGAGACATAAAATAGAATTACTAAAGCCCAAATATAAGAATTAAAGAACAATAAGCACCCCGTAAATTTCATATTTGCACCGCTTGGAGCTTGGGAGAAAAAGACATTATAAGAGTCCAGAACACTTAACAAAAATAGCTTACCTCTCCAAGGCGGTCTCTTGCGCCAAGCAAGAAGCCCACAACAGCAGATATGATAGTGTAGAAGATGTGGATGTCTAAGAGATAGATCTGTATTTATTAAGGGAAAAATAGAAATGTAAGTAGATGTTATATTGTGTTGTTATCCTTCAGAAAAGACCGAAACACTAAATGACACCCCGAAAGGGTAAGCACTCAATCTGAACACAATTATTATATAGATCCGCATTTAGTCAAAAGACTCAAAACTCATGCATACATAAGAGAATACTTGGTGGTTCACCTTTTGCAATGAACTAAAAATCAACATAAGTGTACAGTTACGTGATTATAGATAAATTATTTATTAAAAAAATATTTAAAAAACACTCCTCTTTTTGACATAGTAACTTTCACAATTAAGTATTAAAAAGAGAGATAATCAGATAAGACATATTACATCTTTGCAATGAAAAACAACAGTACCACAGGTTATTTTTTATAATTTATTTTTTTAATCAGAAAAGAGCTTCAATAGATTAAAAGGGGAGATAAACCAAGGAAATGGACAAGAAGTCCATCAAAAGCAAATGAAGGAAAAGGAAGAAGAGGAGAGAAAGAAAAAGAACACAAAACCCTTAAAAAGAGAAGAGCAGTCCAGTCACGCTGTATATCAGAGATAGGGAGCCCTCGAAAAGCTCCCCTAGCGGACACCCAAAAAGAGGCCAAGAGCACCACTATGTCCCACAGTAAACCCCACGACAAGGTCTGATTCGAGAAGATTCTCAAGTTCCTCTCTTTCAAAATACACCATATGATGGCAAACATAACACGCTTCAAAGCAAACCTCTCCGACCACCCCAAAAAACTGAATCCAAAGAAACCACGCAACCTTACAATGAAGGAAAACATGGTCATGGGACTCATCAGCTGCTTGCACATCACATAACAGTTCGGAGATCAGCTAATAAGGTCTTCCGATTGCAACAGAACATTAGTGTACAGCTTACAAAGAACTAGAGACAAGGCAGAGGCTTTAATTTTGATGGGAACACCTGCTTTTCAGATGATTAATCTTCCTTGTTGAAGGCATCTTCAAGAGGTTATTACCGTAATTTGAAGAGAGAATGCCTATTTTTATCAATAGCTCTTGGTCTTCGACCTTGTTTTTAGTTCTTCTTTGTTTACTAATGTAACCACATCCACAAGCTCACATGCACATTCGTGTCCCTCTAGAAACTAATGTTTTCTATCTCACTAGGTAGTAGTTAGCAAAAAGTAGTAGCTCGCACATGATAAACAAAACCAACATCCTTAGCACCAAATCCCCGCCGTTGGCAAACAAGAAAAATTGGCAAATGAAATAAGAACTAACATTATCTCTTGCTGAATTCTACAAGTAGAACGTAGAAAATAACAGCCCCACCGAACATTGAGGTTGATGAAAATAATTCCAAACTAGATGACACAATCCAAAACCACTAAAGGAAATAAAGTAAGCAATATTGTTTCCTACAAAAATCCAGATAGGTGAGTCAGACGCTTTGCAGTTCAGAAAGCTCAAGTACTGCTTCTATGCCGTGTCTAACAAGGTCCATGTAACAAATGGCAAGGGGACCACCAATAGTGACAACAGATAGCTTTTATTTTGGAAGAGAAAAGAAAATGTAAGTTACTCCCTCCGTCCCACTTGAAGAATTACAGTTTGACTAGGCATGGGAATTAAGAAAGAGGTTGACAAACATGTGAAATAACTTTAATACCCCTTCATATGAGGCCCACATTTGTTTTTTGCAAAAAGGGAGGGAAATCTTGTCAAATGTCATGGCTTAAAAGGAAAATGTAACTTCTCTAATGGGACATCCCAGAAAGTGTAACTCTTTAAGTGGGACGGAGGGAGTATGTAGCAGTAATGATGCAGCCCGTAGTTCCACTAATGGTTTGACATTCACACTAGGGGAGATTCCAATGGACATGGAAGTGTTTCTTTTGCTACTATAGAAAGAGAAATTTGAGCCTGAAGACACAAACGCACTTTTCCAGGCATTAATACCATTAGATTCTACCAATAAACAGTAGTCACCATCCACACAGTGGCTTTACTTCAATCAGTGTTTAAAACAAATTGCAATAAAGAAAACCATTAGGGAAAGTTTGAGAGAGATTCTATACTTTTGGAAAGTAAAATAGAACAGGATTTACTTACAGCAAAAACTGGTGCCCACAAAGTAGCAATGGTCAAAGCATTATGGTTATCTGCCAGAAAAATTGTCAACTTAAATATTAGCAAAAGGTAAAAGGAAGAGAATTTATTCTAGTATTACAAGCAAAATAAGGAAAAATCATATATCCCAGAGCAAGAGGAGATAAGAATCACAATCTATACATTACATGATAATGGTAAATCTGTACTTACACTCATTAAAATATAAGGACCATTGAAACATCAACATGAGCTCATTCAATCATACCAAACTGAGAAAATGACGGATGAAATGCAATTCCAAGGGACATGCATACAATTGACTAATATTCACATAGCTAATACACAGTAGTGCATTTGATATAAGTATGTTCCTTTCAGTAGCAAAATATTCGAAAATAAATCATGCAGAAGTAAACAATCCTGGAATACCATGCTCTGGTATCAATTGTTTTTCCATTCAACAGCACAAGTTTGTAGTCTTCATAGTTGTTTTGGTTAATTTTGGTAAGCTGGTTAATTGTGGCATATCCAAGAGTTCAATAAAAAAAAATTTTAAAAAAAAAAAACACGCCCATACCACTAGAACGAATATATGTTAGACAAACGTGCTACATACATTGTACAGGAACTGGACAACACAACCCAAAACGACGAAGACAGGCAACTTCATCGTAGACTGATAAACATAGAAAGAAATTACTGATAGACAAAAATCCTCCTAGTGTAGTAAATCAGAAACTATGACATCCCAGTGGATCTCCCAGAGACAACAAGAACGCAACTAAAAGAATATCCAATTGTACTCAGTAGAATGTGCAACTTCAAAAAATTAGAGCCGCAGATATCAGGACAAATCAAACATCACCCATATGTGCTTATGCCTTTATGCATCTTTGAAGGATAAATTGCATGATCATAATGGTAGCTCACTTTTAGATACAAAATCATGCCAAGAGTAAGTTAAAGTTTTCATGTCAACAATAGTCTGTGTTGGTTTCACCAAGGGCCTTATCTGCAAAAATAAGCCAGCAAGGACATCAGAAATTAACAAATCAGAGGCATTAAACAATGTCAAATGACCAACACAATTAGTTACCTGCAGAAAATAGGCAAATGAAAATTTTGCTCCCAAAACAACAAGCCAAAAGAGCATGTACCTGCATTTAAGAGCATAAGCTACGTTAAGTGTAATTTCTATAAAAGCTACAAGATCAAATTAATCAAATAATAGTAAATTAAGACTACATCCAACAAACAGTACTGAGCTTCGATGAGAAGAATGGAATCCATGTTTCTCAAGGAAATAGTATTCCAAAGCCCTTATATAATAACCTAAGCACTTGAATCAAGACTGAAAGTAAAAGTAAAGGGTAAACATGCAACTCTTGGTAACTCTAACACAACAGTAAAAAGAATCACTGGGAAGTGGTAAATCGAGTGGAAGATAACAACATTGATAAACTTCAATAAGTAGTTAAAGCTCTTCTACAACCACGCAAAATACACCCACAGTATGCAGCTTAAATTGACACGCAACTAACAAAGCATGTAATCCAAAAAATTGAGATCTCAATTCATAATACCAGATGCAACTATGCAGCATGTTTATAAGTATATCTAGGTAAGGAGTGAACATGAGAAGGAAAGCTGTTGTATTGCCACCAACTAAATGTACATTTCAAATTACAATCTAGCACTTGCCCTTCGTTTTATTTCGTTCCCTTGGCACTTTCTTCACTTGCTTGTTCATTGCCTTTCAGAATGAAACACAGGAACTGATAAGCAAAATGGCTTTCACATTTGTTTAGCGAGAAAAAGAGTGCAACCTTTCACAATAAGGTATTAGAAGAAGTATACTCTCAACCCGCTTGACACTAGTCAAAACACATTAGAGCATACATTATTGCCCCAGAAAGTAATATTATAGGACAAAAACCAGTAGAGTATCCTAGAATGATCATTCCTAGCATGTAGAGGTAGAGTTAGGAAAGCAGGCGAGCTGCATGCTAAAGTTCAGATAAAAAAATAGAAAACAAATTGCACGGGGAACACCCTAAAAAGGATAAGTGGACATTTACATGACCAGAAAGCATACAATGTAAGCAAGATGTATCTCTGGATTTATCGAATAAGGATTAAAAGATCCCTACAGCCATAAATGATCATCGAGTGATAGAAAAATGTTTATCTAGTATATAAACATATCTTTTTACCTATCTTTTACTTCTTCTTCTTCTTTTTTTTTTTGTTGGGGAGGGGGTACAGAAGAGAACAAATCGAGCCTTTCATCCAAATTTAACATGGAACGGATCATTGTATAAAAAATCAAAACAGTTGACTGGAAAAAAGGGATAAGACTAGATCAGTTACGTTATGAAAATTAATGGGGAGAAAATGAAAACAGGATGCACATAAAATTAATACAGATTGAGAGTAATTACTTGATATAATCAGATGTCCTCTCGTACATTCCACGTCCCACATAATAATGTTCCTAATAAAACAAACATGATCAAGAAAATTGAATAATATAACAAAAAATAATAACAAATACAATTTAATTTATTATGAATCTAAAATGAAGAATATCAACCTGGTGCATCCACTTGATAAAACGAATTAAAGGCCAATGATCACATTGGTTTGTCAGACTATGGCAAGCTGGAATTCGCATTAGGGAACTCCAAAAGAATTGGACACCAGCATAGATGCCTAGGACAATTATATATATTCTGAAAATAACAGATTCGGAATTTGATCTACTTTCCTCTTGAAGAGCTCTCCTGTAATTCAAACAAATAATTCCAAGATAATAACTGTGGTTTATAAAATAGTCAACAAAAGCATAGAGAGACAAAAATATAGAGTCAAAAGATCAAAGAAAATTAGATCAATGGTAAAAAGTAACATACACATAAAGGAAAGATATGAAAGCAGAAGCCATGCTAAACCAAACAAAACGAAGGAAAATTCGTGAGACAGCTAAGCGTCTAGTAGTAGAATAGGCACCATACATCACCAAAATATCCAACGCACCTGCGAGGAGAAAAACAACTAGTTTTCAGGAAGAATGTCACAATTGCGAGCCGAACACCAAGTTTTAGACTTTAGGAAGCTTAATATGGGAAACAAAATTGGTCAAATCTACTTAGAAAAGGCTTATTAACCAACTTACTTTGAAAAAGCTTCATCACAAAATATGTTGGGCCAAGACTGAGAACTTCTCTGATGGTCTTAGAGTTAAAATGGCCTTTATTGAATGCAATTATTGTGAGTCCCTGCCAAGAGAGAGAGAGAGAGAGAGAGAGAGAGAGAGGAAAAAACAATTTGCACATTCACTAAGAATCACAAACAATTACCAATGCATAAAGTTGAAGGATAAATTAGAATATTAAGAACCAAAATCAAAAACACGAATGGAATATAAGATTAGCAGCGCTCAAAAGGAAACAACCCACAAAGTGAAGAATGTAAAAATTGCAAATCAGGAACTCTGAACGGAAGAAGAAGATGGCACTTTAAGAAATTTAAAAGACAAGATATAGGAACATCGATTGAGATAAAATGCAAACCTGAAACATCATGAAAAGAAAGATCCATATGCGGTGAAAACTATGGTAAAGATGTAAAAATGTCCTATGTTCGACAAACGAAGTTTTCCCTCGACGTTTATTTGCGCCAGTTTTTAGCAGATTCTGTAAATGAAAGAGCAAGCAAGGTCAGGCAAAGTTACGCAGAATGACAACAGGATCACAAGCTCAGATAATAATACTAGCAGAAATGGATGCACACTCAAATACCAAGTAATAGAGATTTTGAGTATTGGAAACTATTCATGGTAAAGAAGGTCAGTAAATGGAGTAAGCATGCAGTGTAGAAGTCTCACATATGTCCATTGTGATTTATTCGTCAAATTACAAGAATGAAGCATTAAACAAGGCAGGAAAGTAAAATGTGTCATCTACAACAAAAAACTGCATTAATCCCTGCCAAAAACAAATTTTTGAAGTCATTTCAATCCTGTACACTAAATTGAGTTTGTAAATCATTAGTATAGATATGATAAATATAATATATCACTATAATAAGACAGTAATGAAGACATTCTCCAAATATTCTACTATCGAACAAGTTATTCGTCCTCGTAGTTGTCAATATCGTACTACACACGATATGATTCACGATAAAAAGGTTGATATCATATGAATCGCATGTACCGACCAAATCACGAGACTTATTTTGCTACAGAGCGATACATACCATACAACTTTGATACATAAATCTCGGACCCAGTTTGGGTTTGGCAGACCTGGATTTGAAGTTTTGAATCAATTTATTTTAAGAAAGTGAGATCATGGTCCCCATGATTATGCCAAGAAAGGCAATCATCTTACTTTATACAATGTAGGATGTGATTAATAGTGCGTTTACAACAAAATTAGAGCTTCTACTTATTTTAGATATTAGTTTCTTTTTTTATAACGTGTTCCTTATTTTCTGATACGTGATACAATACTTGGCATGTTTTTAAGCTTTGATTCACGATTTCACAACTCTGCCTATCCTGCATTCCATTGATTTAATTTCTGGGCCAGTTTATCTAATTCCTTCTCAGAATTTAGAAAATTCATGAAAACAATTTTGCAAACTTAATATTACCCTGGAAGGCGGTGTTCAAAAGTGGTACTTGTACAAGTACTAAAGATTTACAAATTCCAAAAGTCAAATTATAAATTTGAAAGGGGAAGATTACAAGAAACATGATGCCAAGGTAATTGAACAGGCCCAAAGTTGTAGCTATTCATGCTCAACAGTTCATGGAGTCTCAAATTAGCAAACCTTTGATCTCGGAGTTGGCTTAAGGAAAAACGATGAACCTTTACGCCATGGCCAACTAAGTTCGAAGCAGCGAAGCGACCTGGAAAAGAATAGAGTTAAGAAGAATAAAATATTTCAATATTTGCTGGACAAAATTGAGATGCCAATGCTCACCAGAAATACTCATTAAAATCATCGTAGTTTCTCCAGGCTGAATGAGAAGCTCGTCCATTATCATTATTCCCAGCTTCCTGCATGCTACAGAAAGTTAGTTGAACAGTGGTTTGGGCAGTCTATGATTTGTTGAATCTGGTTTACCCAACAGAATCAATGAACTAACCTTACTGACACAAAACCTAAGCCAATACTAAAGGACTCAACTGTCATAACGCTCCCCCCAAACATCCCCAGACGAATTGCCAAACTTGTCACAACAGTCCCCAGACGCATTACAAACTTATCAGACCCACCTTGAAAAATACGAAACTTGTCACAGCATACAAATTATCAAAATCTTGTCACACAAAAAAAATCCCAGAAAAAATTTCCAAAACATGTCACACTAGACCTTTGGCATACAGTTGTCCAGGTAATAATTCATTAGAGGTATTACCATATTAGTATTAACTTTTTACGTGAGTTCATTATCAAAACGTATATATTTGAATTTTACATGCATATATGTATATGTGTGAATATATACACACACACAAATAAGAATATTAAAGCCCATGGAAATAAACAAAGATTTTAACTCAACTCCAAAGTTAACAACAACTAAAATTGAATCGAATTTATCATATGCTAAATTATTTTACGTATTGAAATTTAAAATGAATGAGCAACAACAATTTTAACTTTGAAATTAGCACAATGATTGCATTCACCCAAAAAAACTTGAAAGTTTGAACCTTGGGATGACTACTAAATAGAAGCGAAAATAAAAATATGACCATAAAGCTCAGTTTATTAAAAGAATTCATAACATATGGATCAATAAATTACTTTTTGTGGAGATTACAAACTTGTTGAAACAAAAAATAACTCATGAATATAAATGGGTTTTTTACATTGAATATTGAGTTATTTTAGTATTGAAAATATGGTGTACTTTAATTTAATACTGCCTGTGCTTTATGTGTGGAATAAGGACAGTGTATAATATAGGAAAAATAAAATTATGTATATAACTAGTCTATATTTCCCCACTAATAATAACTAGTACCACTTGAAAAAGTATACATTATTATATAATAGAATTATTAATTAACTACCATGGAACGTAGCTGGTTCCTTGAAAAAATATTGGTTAATTAACTAACCCTCCAACTTGATCAAACCATCAATCAGAGCCATTGAAATTCCATAAACTGGCCTAACAAAACCGCCAAAACTTCTCAAACAAGAGATCCAACCAATTCTGTCAGGATACTTAATACCAACTGAGCATTCAAAAAGCAACTTCTCGGGCCCAATTATGCGAGTAAAATAACAGTTCAATCCAATTCAATCAGAAATATAACAGTTCTGTTCCAATTCATTCAGAAAATTAACATATTCGGCCGAAACCCCAAATCTCATTCAAACCAAACCCTCACTTCTACCATCAAAATCCATGTCGAGCTTGCTCGCAAACAACCTATGTTACCTGGACTCAGCTACGAGGTTCAGCTCCAGGTTTCTAATCCTCCACACCCATACCCACACCCATCTCATGTCGTGTGGACACAGGTATTTTGACCAAAGTGAAGGATCGAGGTAACATAGACTCCCAGCAACTCAGTGCAACGTCATTCACACACCTCACCTGGAATCCATCATTGTACAGCTTACCCATCAATTATCTTGTCACAGTGTACAACCATCGCAAACCACGCGTCCATTCCTTCTCATTTCATGGAATTTTCGTTGTTTCTGTAGTCTCTTGCTTTCGTAGTACCTTGTCGTTATCTACCTTCCCTCTACAAAAAGCTAAAGCATATCACTATCACACATCACATCTACGTCGCATGGATTTCTCCTCCTCTAATTCCAGTGAGAAGCTTGCCAGCTTTCAGCCTCGCCTAGACGTCGTGTAAACCCTAGTGCTCTTGCGGTCTTCATCTGTACCTCCAACAGCATACCACACCGTCTTACTTCTCCTTTGTGGATTTCCCCACAAATATTGAACTCTTCACCTTCTTGCTCAATTAGGACGCTTGACTCCAAATAAGATTTCACTTTCACTGATCATGACCAACTCCGACTTCATCTTCATGCATGACTGTTGCCAGAGTCAAGTTCAGGATACTCTTGTCATTGTCTAGCAGTTCTTAGTGAATAATACCATGAAAACTAGCAACATCAATATTTTATTTTATTTTTTTGATAAAAGAAGAATTTAATTAGACAGGAAATCAATAGTACAAGGGGGGACAAAGATCCGCCAAAAGCCAAAACAGTGTACACACACAGAGGAAATAGCACTAACTCAATAATGTTACTATCTAGTTAAACTTAACGGACTACGACACACACATGCACATGCACATGTAGTGTGTGTGTGTGTGTGTGTGTGTGTGTGTGTATAAATATATATATAGATGGACATATGCTAAAACCAAATTTTAAACCCAATAGGACTAGGACCCAATACAATTGGAAAACTTACCCTACTAACACAAGAACTAACTAATCTTAAAAGGATTAGGATCCAAAGCTCGTAACAGTTTATATAGAACTTACACAAACTTGGGACTTGTTAAAATATCTGTCAGCATGTCTTTGACAAGGGTATTTGCTCACAGCATTATGTACATAAATAATCAACTGTAAACTCAAACGATAATCATTCTAGTTAATGTGGAACACTAAAATAATGAAAGACTTGGACTAAAGTATCCCACAAAACCCATTTCAGGAGAGCCCAGCCGCCCGTACTAACTAGTACCTTGTCAACCAATCTCAATAAAAACTTCATATTTTCCAAAAATGGTTCGATTAGAAGAAAGCCACACAATCCCGACCGAGAACTGTGATGAACTAAAAATCCCACAGCACGAAACATCCCAAGCAAAGCTGACAGTGTTTTTTGGGGATTCCCGTTCTTGCCTTTTTGACATTTTCTGCATGGGGGATGGGAGGGGGGGGAGAGAGAGAGAGAGAGAGAACAAAGACATACCGCAGCAATAACCTCATATAAAGGACATATAACTTGACGAAGGAAGGAAACATCAGTATTGTTATCATTCTCCAAAACACAACTTAGAGCAGGCTGCGCAATCTGCTGTCGTAATATTTCATCCAACTCCCTTCCCATCTGCCAATGGAACGTATTCAAAGAGTTCAGCGCAGACAAAACCTTTGCCAAACAGTTAAGCACTCCATACGATAAACCCTTTGCGACATTAAAATCCCTACCAGGACTTTGACTCAAATGCAAAGGAAAAAGAGATAAGGAAAGACGATAAAGAAAAATAATATGTATTTCAGAATTTCAAGAAAAATAAATTTATGATATGAAAATAAATTCAAGAAAGAAGCCCAAAAAATGGTAGTGCGGTAAGATATGTAGACAGAATATCACAAGGCAATAGCTCTAATAAACAGGATAACTATATCAGAAAAGGTCGTATGATCGCTGGATGAGGAAGACTAAGGCGGTTGAGGTAGTTTAATGTAAAACTTATATTTTTTAAGAGATAAGAGGGGTACAAATCATTAGGAAGTCACTTCACAATCCAGATTGCAGGTATTTGGACTACTTCAGAAATATCTAATGAGTAGTAGACATAACAAATTTCCACTTTGAATATACAAATTTTGGATGAAAAAGTATGAAAGATAATACAGTCGAAGTTTTCTTACATGGTGGAATATGTAGCACAGGCATTCTGGAAGAAATCTAACGTTGCCAGCTTCGCCCCATATCAAAAAGTACAAAGACGTGAACATCAATTTCTTCTCCTTGCTAACTGCATCCAAACTGTAAAAGACCAAAACCATACAGCATCAATGATGTGATCCGTTAGGAGTACCGTATCTATAAACATTAGTGTATAAGGCAAGCATTTGTTAGAAATTCCATTGTTAAAAGAAATTCTGCTAGGAACCACAAACAAGAGCTACATAGGTTCAAATTTCACATACTTGCTCCAAACTGGTTGGAAGTCCAGATAGTTACACCACTTAATATAGTTATCCAGAGACTTCAAAAATACTCTCTGCACGGCAGCCTCATCCAGTTTCTGAAGCAAAATTATGAAAGGTGTTTTGAGTTAAAGATGAGATAAAGTAGCATTTAAAGCAAACATTGAAAAACAGCAACATATTATTTCATGTACTCACTCCTTCTCTCTCCCCCCCTCCCCCCACCCTCCTAGGAAAAAAAAAGTATAAGAAGAAAAAGAGAAAACACACACAAACAGAGAAAGATTAAAAAGAAGTAATTTTAGAGAGCAGCATTTGAGCAGGCAGGCAAGGACATGAGAAGTTGAGGCAGCTACTGAGATAGCCCTGCTACTGGGAGCTCTACAAGCAGGAAATGGGTTTAACTTAGCCCTATTCTCCAATTTGTCATATATGACAGAGAACAAGGAACTCCACATTCTGAAATTTTATCTTTCAGTTGAGCACTGGTGTTATACTGTGGTTAAGGAAGACCAAAAAAGACTCCAAGAAGCTATGAATAAAAGCAAAAATCCCACATTTATCACCTTTGTTCCAAAATCTACCAAATCAATAGATGTTCTAGTATTTTCCACCGATGCTTGACCTGCCTTGGGGTTCTTCTTGAAGAAGCCAATAGATGTTCTAGTATTTTCAGAATATTGCAGGACTGATGGAAGAGAGGTTCAAACATGGTAGGGGTCGTAAGGCCATAGTGAATCTGGGTCCATCTCAGAACATTATGGCTTGTGAGTTATGACATATTTGGCCCTGATGTGAGTTCATTGGCCCTACATGCGTCAATGAGCATATTGAAAATGAGATGCATCTCAAAACAAATTGGAGAGGTCTGGCCCCTGAGATCTGATATATTGACTTGCAAATCTTCTATTCCCTCCGTCCCACATGAAAATTTACACTTTCCTTCGTGAGACACCCCATTTCAAGAGTTGCACTTCCCTTTTAGGCCATGATATTTGACAAGATTACCCTCCCTCCTCAAAAAACAAAAAGTAGACCACATATGGAGGGGTATTAAAGATATCTTACACATTTTCAATTCCTTTCTTAATCACCCAGTTGAGTTAAAAGTGTAAACTCTTCATATGGGACGGAGGGAGTAACACATAATGTGGCTTTATAAAGTTCAACAAGCTAAATTGGTTCTATATTTCCATTATCTTCATTTACTATATATCACTCTTCAGGATTCTCGTAGGGGTGCCCAACAGAATAAAGAAAATTGCCTTCGAATTGAGCATGTTAAGGAGCATAAGATCATTTGTTTCACTAGTCACTAGGTAAGTTGATAAAACAAATAGGCCTTTCAAGGAAACCAAGTTTCAAGAACCTCTCCCTTACACATAACAGAATTCTTTTCATATGATCCTCGAGCCCTGCTGCACGAAGTGATGGGGAGCACCAAACAATCTGCAGAAAGTGAAATGCAATGCCTAGATATTTAGAAACCCCATCCCGAATTCAAATTTAATTTTATTCCTCTTTCAGTATACAAGATGGGGTTGAGGAAAATTCTAGGACCTTTAACTTGACGAAGCTTCACGGATTTCAGGGTCTTGTTTCTTTAATAACATTACAGAGCTTGCTTCTTTTCTTTCTGATCTTTTTTAGCGTTCCTTCACAATTTAGCTAGGTGAATCACCTTCCGTTTGGCGTTTCTACCCTATTTGGACTTATCTTAAAATTGAAGGCCCGTTCTCCTAATAAACCTTTGACTTGACAATGAGCCCA
The DNA here is from genome assembly GCA_025631175.1 of Iris virginica. Lineage (NCBI taxonomy): Eukaryota > Viridiplantae > Streptophyta > Magnoliopsida > Asparagales > Iridaceae > Iris > Iris virginica. The sequence goes on from JAOTQG010108564.1 coordinate 27,352, forward strand.
AGGTCCTTATTCAAAAAGAATATGAAGTTGTGCAGTATGGTATACATCCCAGAACTAATAAAGCTCGTTTACTTTCGCATCGTGCAATTGCCTAGGATCTTCGGAGTTACTACATGAGATCTCCGAGGAGGCCTGCATATTATCGTCAAATGTGCACCGAATGCTCAAGCTGAGCTCCTTATTTTCCTATAAATAGTCCCTAGTCTCGTAGAATTTCCCAGCCGCCCCCAATTTGCTTAAATGTCTTTCACCATCAGTTACTTTTGTTCTTAATCATTTAAAAACTACATTGAAGATAGCAGAAAGAAGAGAAAGCCTGAGTTAGCTATTCTATGAATATTAGCTTGCAAGGATGGATGCAGATTCTGCTTCAAAATATGAATGCCCACAATATGGCACAACGGTAAAGTTGTTATCACACAGAACATGAGATAACCCTACATATTAGAACAAAATAAATCTTATAAACCGGAAGCAAATTAATCAGATAATGACGAATTAACACGCCTTGCACTTCATATAAAGAAAAGATACCCCATGGATGGATTGGTTTTTCTTTCACATCTCTTTCTCATTTGTTGGAGTCCCTCATTCTTTAGATTTCAAGTGAGATAAAATCCAAGTGCACTTGACTCTTTGTTCATATGGGCCCTTTTGCTCATGTGCCCACATACCAAGCACCTCACCCTAGATACCAAAAGACCCTTTGGAGCCTCTAGTGCCTTTGAACTAAATGACTAGGTATAACTGTCTCCTCACCCTTTCCCCAACAAAAATAAAATAAAGAACTAATTTTTCATCATTGAGACAGGTAGAGAGGTCAAAATACTAGAATATCGTTCTGTATAATCTATTTTAATTCATTTGATAGCTAGCACAAGTTGTTCAAACTGTATCTTGCTTGTAATCTGTAACTGGATGACTTGTTCTTGCGACATTGTTTTGATCATCACTGACACGTGCATTTAGGACATTCTCTTCTACATTTGCAGAGCGATTGTGTGGCTAGAACATATGAATAGCGCTTGGTTTTTTGTTCTTATTTTCGTGTTGCCATAAGGAAAATAGTTAGTTTTGCCTACTTCTCCCCCTAACTGTCCCTCTCTCCATTTGTTTCTTTATTACTGATTTTGAATGCCAGAATTTCAAAAGAAAATGAAAAATAAACAAGAGCTGCAGCACCCTCATTCATAAGCGAATTGAAAATTAATCAAATACTCTTTAAACAGAGTCATGATGTCTCATCAACTCTTTTTTCCTTCTTTCTGAATAAGCATGTATAGTTTACGTTCCTCGTGTACTCTCAGTAAATAAAAAATGAGTGAATAAACAACAAAAATCCAGAGCAATGAGATGTAACTTATCACAAGAAAACGAAGATGTGAGGCATACCGGTTCGGGATTATCGGGACTACCAAGTCGACTTTGCTCATTAGCAAGGAGGTTAACCATATGCTCTCGCTGATTGGAAACATTATCTTTCTGCCCACCAAAAAATTGAAGCAAGACAAAGTAAAATATTAAGCTGCTAAGTTCAGATAGATTCCTGTTAAATCAAAGGAGGAACGTAGATCAAGCAAATAAAACTGCTAATGTGAAGCAAATGTATTAGTACACTTAAAAGTTTTAGTTCTGCAATAGATGGCTAGATGCTCATTGGCACCGTCATTTTACTCGACGGCACCATAATTTTGCCTCTTGGAGGAAAATTAGAAGAAGGAAATGTGGATAATTCTGATCAAGGACCTCAGAGACTCCTCTCAAACACACTCCTGCATATTATATTTTACCTAATTAACAAATACTTCTGAGAAGCACGCGTTGTGAAAGTAAATTTGTGCTCTAAACTACTTCATTTGCATGAAATTGCCGAAAAGGGCTCATCACCATCAAGTCTCCCAGGATCCCAGCAAGTCCAACCTAGGGCCTAATGACCAACAAAACGTCTTGGGGTCAGTAATGCAAGATTGTCCCACAGGTCACACTCAAGAATATCCTTTGTAACTATCGTTGATATTAATTTTGGTCTTCTTCTAAGTCCTACCTGCAGTCTGGCCATCTTAACATTAATGTCAGCCACAAACTATTTATGTCAACATACTCTTTCTTAGTTGTGCAATACTCCATTCCACAAAGTAGTCTGAGGGGCCACCAAGCGCATAGATCAACTGGTACGGGGTTGTTCTAGCTTAACCATAGGTCTCAGGTTCGAGCCCAGGGAATGTAGCTGCATAAAATCTTGGTAAGGGAAGAGCCCCCCACCCCCCCCCCTTCTGTGGTGCTACCAGGCTAGAATATGGATTAGTCGGCACCCAAGGAGGTGACTAGGTACCGGATGGTTCAGCAAAAAAAAAAAAATTAGGTAGTGCAAGGGTCTAATAGCTGTGCTATAAAACTTTCCTTTCAATTTAAGGCGTATACACCTATCACATAACACCTGGCCCCCAACGCGCTTCTCCAATACAGCCACCCAATGTTCTTCGATAATTACATTATTTCCAACCACCCCATCTAAAATGATAATTGATCCCCCATAAATTTTATCTTTTTGTTCCATCCTTGACCATCCCTTCACAATAACAATGAGCACGCATGCATAAAATTCAGGTCAAAGTTGTCTCTTCTGTTGGGATACATACATAAATCAAAGAAAACCTTGACAGGAAATTACAAGCAGCAAACATGCAACCAGCAAGTCAGAAACGGCTATCTGGTAGCAAAATAAAAGTCACAAAAGATATGATTGAAAGACAACTATACACGCTATACCAAAATCTTTTAACGCATTGATTTGATACAACGCTCCTAATGGCAAAAGATGGAAACTACCAATCTTCCAGGTTGCATCTTTCAACCAAAGGAACATGTTTTTTTTTTCTGGAAATACCATAGACTGGACACTTGTAACATATAGCGAAATAATTCAATTTTAATAATTTGAGGATGGAGTTAACATCCTAATCAGGGAGATATTTGGCATAAGTTTAAAGCTCACATTCCCACCAAGCACAAACCTGAAATCCAAAGACGTAATGCAGAAAATCAAGGACATCAGCATCCCTTGTAGCAGGTATCGGGAAATTTCCAGGCAATTCTGGTAGGCCCCTGAAGTACTTTAATGATGAAATTGCTGCTCGTACCTGATGTTAAGTAAATGTCCTATCAGAAGCAAGAGTAGCTGTGTATCTTTATAAAGCCTTTTATAATTTAAAAATAGGTGACCTCAGGAAATGATCCAATAGCATTAGTTATTGTAGGAGCATCAAGAGGAATGATGTTATAAGCCACAAGGTCCTCTGTCATAGCTGCGTCAGATTCCATCACGCGTTTCAACTGAAGGAAATCCATTAGAAGAATAAACAAAAAATTAAACAGACAACCCATTTGAACTGAGAGAAAGAATAAGTTCACTTTCTATATGCGTTAGTGCTGCAATTAATTCATGAGTAACTAAAACAACTGCACACCTCAGTGCCACTGGAAAGGAGAGCATGCATGCACGTATGTGTATATATATGGGGAAAGCTAACTTTTTCCCACTTGTTTATGCAATAGCAAGCTACCCATCTTTTTTGGACTGAAAATACCCTTAACTATTTTGTTTGTTGTAATTTGAGATGCAGGGCTTCTTGGTCTTTCAACAAAATTCTTACTTTTCGTCTCCCATCTCCTCTCTCCCTTCAAATTTCCCACTGGTTTCTATGTAACTGTACTACATCATTGAAGAAAAATATAATAGAGAAAATATAATTTTCTGAATCCATTATTTTTAACAATAACGAGTCAAATTTCCAGTGATTTTGATAGTAATGAGATTATAAAACACAGACTGGGACTGCATACGAAAAATATGAAGTTAAGCTTTTGCCGGAGATGGAGTTGGCGACGTTGGCGATAACAGTACTGGCGGTGGTAGAAGGTTAAGTGATGGACTGCAGCGATCGTGTCAATGTATTGAAAACTCGATTCAAAAGCATTGGTGGCTTGCTGAGGGTGGTTAGCTCGTAGAATTACATGGATTTGTCTATAGGAGCGGGTAGAGAGAGAAATTAGCTGATTGAAAGGGAAAGAAGGGAGGAAAGAGAAGAATAGAACAACCAAGGAAGAAGAAGGAGAAAGCAATGAATTGGGTGTTGTCTACTGGTGCAGAGGCGGAAGTTGATGGGGTTTGGAAAGACGGAAAGCAAGAATTGGGGGAATAGAGGTGCTTGTCATTTTGCAGGTTAGCATGAGTTTTCAAATGTCATATTTGACCTCAAGTATAATATACACAATTAACTAAAAGTGGGATAAAGCAACTAAAATGTGGGCACAAGGCTAATTTGCATTAACAAGAGGGCAAAATAGCTTCCCCTATCTATCTATCTATCTATCTATCTATCTATATATATATATATATATATATATATGTAGCCGCTCAAATGAGAACCTAAATATCGTAGGAACCGTAGCAACCAATCTCAAACGTTGAATTCCCGAACACCATAGAAATTTTCACTACTGTCTTCGTGAATTCATGAACTATGCGTCGGTGAATTCCCGACGGTTCCTACGATATTTAGGTTCTTATTGGAGCGCGCCCTTATATATCTATATACATATACACATACATATATACGTGTATATATATAGGGACGTGATCAACTCCGAACCACCCCCAATTTGCGAACTTACGAACCCAGTCAACCATCAAATTTTTAACCGTGAACCATCAAATTTATATCACTGTGAACCATGGAATTTATATAATTGTGAACCATGAAATATGTGAACTATGAAGTTTAAAACTGTGAACCATAAAATTTAATAACTTTGAATCATGAAAAAATCAATGAAAAGTCAATTGCAAAACATGAAATTTGTGAACGTTTGCAAGTTTGCAAATTATTTGTGGTTTTTAGCCGATCAGCAACCTGATGTATATGTATATGTATATGTATATGTATATGTATATGTATATGTATATGTATATGTATATGTACATGTATATGTATATGTACATGTATATGTATATGTACATGTATATGTGTATGTATATGTATATGTATATGTATATGTATATACTACTAGGTATACCCATTCTCACGTGAAATATGAAAAGAATTGTGTGGAATGTGGAAAGAACAGGGTGAAATGTGGAAGGAATTCGAAATATTAAAGAGTTGGGGGGAGAAAATTTGATATATTAAAAAATTAGGGGAGAATCTGTAAAATAGGGCGTTGATTAAACACCTAAGTGTCCTATAAACCCCTTCTTTTGCACTATAGACATATGTAAGTGTATATATATACACATAATACACACACATATATACATATTCATAGTTAAAGTTAAAGTACAAATTCAGTTGCTTTATAACTTCAGAGGGGTTCCCAAAATGTTTAGGATTTAAAACTTCCATCATTGTGACTTATAAGGTTATTGGTGAGGTACATTATATTCTGAATTTCTTCAAAGAATAATACAATATATACATAAGGTTAATTTACAAAACATAATGGTGTTGGACTTATTTGCATAACTACACTCTATTCACTTTTCCTATTCCTTTCAGGGCTTCAAAAAAATTTGCTACGTATCTCACCTTTTCATTCCTTTCTAATTTTTGCTCAAAACATTTTACGAAAATTATTGCTAATATTCAAATCCTAGTAAAATTGGAAAACAACCTTGGATTTGAATTTATTTCCATAACAGCTCGAATGGTGTTTTAGAGGGTAGTGATGGTGACAGGGCTTCCCATCTTCAGTATGACAATGATACCATCCTTTTCTTGCCCAAGGGCTAACGTGATTTTAAAAATGTACTCACTGTTTTACATGAGTTCAAGCCCAATTCTGGTTCAAAAGTGAATTTGTGCAACTGTAGCTTGGTGGGGATTAATGTTGTAAGGTTTCGGATACCTATGCCTCACTCGTTGGCTGTAGGGTGAAGCGAGGTCCTTCCATTCATCTCGGGTTCCCTTGGAGAGGGGGATTCCCCACCTCTCAAAATGTTGGGATCCAGCCTTTCCAGCATTCCTACTAATTACTCATCCCACTTTATGCTCCTTGTGGGTGTTTTCTGCTGAGGTTGGAAGAATTGTGAGGCACTACTCTTGGTGCGAAGCTGGTGGAGAGACTAAAGATCATTTGGTAGCTTGAGATGTCGTACTTGTGTGTAGGTCTATCGACAAAAGTGGTATATAATTATAAATCAGAAATCTGTTGGCGAGAATATTTCCTTTATTAATAAATGATTGAAGTGTTTTCCTTTTCAGCCTCATTTTCGCTGGCATATTCATTCCTAGTAAGTTTGGTGCACATCAGAATGACCAGCATGCTAACATCTCCTTAGCGTATGCAAGTCATTGGAAATTCATTTTGTATTTGTTTCAGCTCTTCCTTCAATGTATTAACACAAGGTGGGAAAATGATACGGTTTTGGTTTTGGATGTATTTATAGGAGATGTTGGTCTTAACATATCTTCACCTTGTTTTCAGGCTTTCAGCTGTTCACGATGCTCATATTTCTACTTTTCTTGTGTCAGAAAGGCAATTGGTTCGCTTGAAAATTTCACTTTATCAGAAATTTGAATGATAGGAACTCCCTTTAGTTGTTTGATCAGCTTTCTCTGTTTCAGGCTTCTGATCAGGTTGATCGGGGGTTTTAGATTCCAGATCCAACCGGCCTATTCTCAGTTTAAAATTCCATGAGATAACTCTCTCGATACTCAATATAGCATGAGTTCCCTTTACACACTTGTATCTGGAAGTCCAAGTCTCTGCACAAATTCAAAGCTTTGACATGGTCTATTACTCTATTATGCTCAACGAGTTGAATACCAATGATCGGTATCGGATGGGAAGGCCTAATAAGGTCATCTCCGTAGAAATATGTGTGATGTATATGCGACACAAATGAGACCCGTGCATCATCTACTTTTACATCATCCTGTCACATGGAAGCTTTAGTGCCATCTGTTTGCAATTCCGGGTGAGGTTTGGATTACTCCTCGTTCAGTAGAGGACGACTCATGATTAGGCACTCAGGTTTGAGGAATGGGAAGGGTTCTCAGATTCTATGGCAGTGTGCAGAGGTTAGAGTGCTGTCAGGCATCTAGCTTAAGAGGAATTCTCGTATATTTCTAAAGCAAGTATTGCCTATCATCTCTAGAGGGAAAAGATCTCTCATCAGGCGAGGCGATGTGTTTTGGGGCTCTTCAAAAGTTTTCCCCAGCATGTCTGATACGGGATTGGATGCTTTATTTTTATTTTTTTTCTCTTTCTTTCAGCCTCTTTTCTTTTTCTGCTCTTTGTATTGGCTGATTTTTTTTCGTGTTTTCTGTACTGTTGCTCTTCTTCTAATATAATCTATTCTTCTTTCAAAAGAGCTCTTTGTTTATTTGTCCTACGTTCATCCACACCCTGTTCTTTTCTCTTAACAGTTCCACTTTTTCCTAGAGAATTCACAACTTCATATCATGCTACTATCACAAGTTTTCATTCAAATTTTACTTTGTGTTCCAAGGCTTAAAACAACTAATTGACCTCTTAAATTTAGTAATACACAATTTCTATAGATATTCCATTTCTAATGACTTCAATACTTGCCGTATAAAAATAAATTCACATATCTAAAAGCAATCATTTTCAAAAATACAATAGATTTCATCAGGAATTTAGTAAGATCATGAGGGGTATTTGAATGAAAAGGTCGAAACCTATTGAGTGGAAATGTGCTCTTTTTTTCTTCTTCTTTTTTTTTTTTTTTTTTTTGATACAAGAACAAATGTCCATTTATAAGAGAAGAAGATACAAATTTGGCGGACAAGAAATCAACCAAAATAAGAAACAACAAATACACACGAATTACACTATAGCAGCTTTCCAATCTCTAGCCAAATCACCCAAAGTCAAGCCCTAAAAAGCACCAAAACTCCTAGCCCAAAGAGAAGACTGCATATTGATCTTCTCCCACAACAACGGAAGCGATAACAGTCAATTTCAGAAAATTCGAGAGTTTCTCTCAATTCAAATGTTTCACACGACCACAACAGAGTGAACACAACACAACCCCACACCAAAGAAGCCTCCCTCGACCGATCAAAACCCAAATGTATAATCAAGCAAAACTCCTCCGCACCGCGAGGCATAATATAAATCTCTCACCCTGTATCTCAAACAATCTACTCCAACGACTCCGCGCCATTGCGCAATGCATGAAGAAATGCTCATGAGACTCGCTAACCTCCATATACATAACACACATTTCGAATATCTACTTTGCCGCCGATCATTAGTATCCAAACGATCAAGGACGACTGACCAAGCAAAGACTTAAGACTTTGTATTTGAACGGAACCATGGACTTCCAAATAAAATGGTAAAGAGGAAAGTCAAACAGTGTATGCGGACGAAAAACTTTAGACAAAGACTTGATGGAAAAAGACCCGGCCTGTTCGGGAACCCAAATTCGATGGTCGGATTGAAGATCCAACGGACGAAAATAAGACAAATATAGCAGTAAGTATGCAATCGGTATTGACTCTCTATCATCAAGATATCTCACAAAATGAAAATTCCAAGGCACCTGACCTCCCCCCCCCCCTCATGAACACGAAAAGCAGCAATAGGCGCGTTATGAATACTGAAAAGCCGAAATGAGCAAGGAATAGAGATCTTGGATCCTCCTAAACCGGACTCGACTCTCAACCTCGACCTTATAACGAACATGAGGATAAAAAAGGTGAAAACA